>JAUZNC010038313.1:1439-18372 GCA_034780395.1 Vannuccia rotundouncinata | reverse complement strand
AAATTATTTGGACCTGATGTTTCACTAAGTCCATAGACTTCTTTAATTTTAATTCCCAAACTGAGAAAGTAATTCAGTGTCTCCCGGGTCATAGGGGCTGCACCCGCGTAAGTTATAGCGCATCGATCCAGGCCCAAATCCTTCTTGACTTTACTCAATACCAGGCAATTAGCCAAAGCCCACCCACAAGGTACGGATTCACTAGAAATACAATAAACAATTGTAGAGCAATCTAATTTACGCCATATTTGTCAGCACAAAAATGTATTGTATTGGAATCCTTTGATTTCTACGACTCACTTGTTCATCTGAGCGAGTCCTCCCCGGTAGCCAATATCCTTGGCCCAGGTAGCCAACGACTTCTTCCAGCCAGTAACTGACTCACCAACCTCTTTCATCTTTTCCTGCAACTTCTCCCAGACTCTAGGCACACCAAAAAACATCGTGGGTCTTACCTCCTTCATAGTATCAATAAGGGTTCCTTTGAGAGCGTCTGGTTGAGCGAAGTGAACAACAACTTTTCTTGTGAAGGGAAGATAGATATCACACATTATGGGGGCCACATGGCTCATTGGAAGAAAGGAAATTGAGTGTTCAACGGAAGCATCGGTGAACACTTTGTTAGCAAGAATACGACTTGTAAAAGTCAACTGCAAACAAGAGAGAAAAGAATATGGTTGCTAAAATATATTCTTCCATTTTTGAAACATTTATTTTATTTATTTTGTTTTTTTTTGAAAATCGAATTTGTTTTGTTATAACTCAGAAACACGACCACTTATCTCATTTCTGAACAAACAGATATACGAATAATGAGTATTAAAACGAATACATAAAATCTTATACAAATAAATAAAAATGTGTAAAGTTAACCGCTAAAGGAAAACTAAAATTAGATTTAAAAAAGTATCAATAATTATACTTTTAACATTTTATTTATTGCAGTATTAAAAATAAATGAATAATAGAAAATTAGCTACACAAAGGTTATTTGCAATCAATATTTACATTTGCAGACATATATTTCATTACTCTAAAACCGTTTTCAAGAATACATACAAGCTATAAGATAAATGATTATAAAATGGATTCCACAAAGATCTTGCAAGATCCTGTTAAATCTCTCTTATCGGTTATACAAATCTAATTCGAACAAATTTTAATTCACTCTATAAGCAATTTCATTAGTAACAGAATGTATTCTCCAATGAATCTGAACATGTTTTTCAAATCATTTGCACACAGAAGTTGGCTATTGCATACCAAGCAGTATAGACGGAATTCCAATTCGAAAGAGCTATCCATACATACTACTTAATTTTTTATGATAGCGGCCAGTGATTACTGTGAATGGTAAAAATATTCTGAATCACGATTATTCCACTTGGATCACATAAGTGAACTAAAGTTAGTTACGGCGGTTTGCAGGATCCAAACAGGTGCTATTTTGAGCAAGGATTATAGGACTAGTATCTGATAGGATTTTTACATTCATGTTTACTCCTGTACAAATGTTTCGAAAAAGTATTGATTAACAATCTTCATGGAAATTGATAAATTACGCATTAAACTCACATTATCATGACTGATCATAACCCCTTTGGGATCACCGGTTGTTCCGCTGGTGTAGATGAGGGAGCAACAATGGTTAGGTCGTTGACTCTTGAGACGATCTACGAGATCTGTGTTTGGAAGATCTTTGGCCATCATCATGAAATCATACCACTGAACAAGAACAGTCCCCATAAATTAAAAAATAAGCAGTAATAAAAAATTTAAAAGTATTCGCTGAATGTTTGAAAATTCTCAGAAACACCAGAAAATTAAAAAATTCCATAATTTATTATCCAAATATACTTCCAGCTTAAAAAATCTGATTTTTAACTAACCGTGCAGACAATTGGGTCACTCTTCTTTATTTCTCCACGGTACTGAATGATCGCTTTTAGTTTTGGAAGGCGATCTCGAATGTGCAGAATCTTTTTCAACTGCATCTCGTTCTCCACCACAATGATTCCTGCTCGTGAGTGATCAGCGATATAGTGACAAGCTTCGGAGGAGTTAGTCGCATAGATACCGCAGGAAAGACCACCAGCAAAGATCGCTCCGATGTAGCTCAGGAACCATTCGACAGAGTTGAAGCCAAGGATTCCAACTGACTCGAAGCGCTGAAGACCCAACTAAAGGGAACGAAATGCATGGATCGAGAACATATTAGTCGTATGTAAGGTGGATATTTGTGACAATTTTTTTCTCGATTCTGTCGGCCGAGAGCACATCCCCCTCAGCCCCATGCTAGTTAAATTTTTTCCGCACATTTACATGTTAAATTCCCATCCAATAGGAGTCCAGTTAATTCAAGTTAAAATTAATCCTAAGAATTAATGAATTGGAATTATCGTCTGCGGTATTCGGTTCCTATGCTAAATAAAAATGGGGTGTAAGCGATTTAAGCTCGGGAAAGGCCTTAATTATCCCTTTTAAATAATTGAGCACCAAAATTACCTCGGTTCTAAAAATAGGCATGAGCATCAGGCCAATCGACGCCTATTGGCTGCCCTTTTAGTTAGTAATATATTTCTGTCTCATTGCAGCCTTTTGATAGTTATTTAAGTTAATAAAATGTTTTTCTACTACTCCACATTACGTATGAAAGATTGCCAAGTAACTTAAAATTTTTCGCTCTGAATTCAAATTTGTATAGTGTAGTACTTGTGTGCGGTACTTGATTACTTTTATTTCGTCTATACAGTATCGGATTTTAATAATTTTTAGGGTCATTAGTACTATATCGCATATGGAGATTTCGTTTATCAATTAAAAAAATTGGATTGAGCATGAAATTTCATGTTTTATCCATGTGAGTCATCTAAGTATTCTGTTAAAATACTCCTACGCTTAAAGTTATTCCATTATTTAGATATCCTCCGATGACTGTGAGAATTAATTAGGCATAGAAAAAGCATGAAATTATATGAATCATTTACTTTACATGTTAAATTTCTCCGCACCTTTACTAGTTAAATTTTTCCGCACTTTTACGAGTTAAATTCTCATCCAATAGGATTAAAGTTAATTCAAGTCAAAATTTATCCAAGAGATTAATTAGAGATCCTCCAAAGACTTAAAACTGTAAGTATTTTACGACTCCTGTAAAAGTTAATAAACATTAATCGTCTTTATAGAGTATATTATTAATATTTGTTATTTTATTTTTTCAACTATTAGGAGACTATAATTATCTCATTTTATTTTAAATTCCAACTAACCACCTATAAGTATCATGATCTGGAAGAACGTATTGAGAGTCTATAATGGCGCATGACTCTCCTTTGATAAGATCTATCGCTGAAGCTGGATTCTTCAACTATCAAGAATCAAACCAACTAACAACTACTGATATCGTTGAATGTTTTTCCTGCAGAAAAGGCTCTCTCAATGGATGGCTGAAGATGTACCAATAAATGAACATCAACGCTTTCTCCACATGCCTGTCCTTATTTGAAACTCACCGTTTAGAAAATGGAGAAATGTCAGAATTTAAAGTGATTAATCTTTTGCATACAGGTGCATGGTCAAGTAAAAACCCGATATTCGATTTTATTAATCAACTGGGACATGAGAAAGGTATACTCATTACTTTGATAATAAACTAACATTTCAAAAACCATAGACTGCCATCAACTGTAAGTATATTATTCATATTTAATTTATTATAAAATTATCATCGAGTAAACATTTAAAGTTTATTTCATTAAATTAACATTTTTCTATTTTATATTGCAGAACTATGTGACGAAAAAAGCTCTCTGCGAAGATGCATTACACGCAATCATGAGTGAATCTAAATTATGTTATACAAAAGGAATTTATCAAGACTTACAATCGTCGGCAAGTTATTCTCTACAATTGGAATCAAATTCATCCCATGTTGCGCTTACAACTCTTGATCAGAATTATGTAACAATTTTTAAGTTAACTATCATTCAAACTGTAAATCAATAGTCAACGGCCGCATTGTTTAATGAAGGTGAACGTCTCTATAATGAAAAAATCTTCGTCTCATTGCCAAACATTGTTGTAAAGTATGTTATAAACGAAAAGCAAATAATCTTTTATTATCGTGTGGTCACTTGGCACTCTGTGATGATTGGAACCATAATTTAAAAATATGCTCAAAATGCAACTGTACTCCAAGCAAGGTAATTAAAAATGTCCATACTATAAAAGTAAGAAATCAAACAAATCTTTATAAAATATATTGAATTTATTGTTCAAATATTGCAATACATGTATTATAAAAGCATTTAATCTTGAAAATTTCTTATAATAGATTTATAACAGCCAGCGATAAATTAGAGTCAGTATGGTAGATATATAAACATATTGATTTATGGATAAAACAATGGATTATTTTAGAGCCAAAAACCAAAAATGTAAATATTGAAAGATTCGTTTTCATTTCACCCTCAGTAAATGATCTGTTTGAAAAATGAATATTTATATCATCCTGAAATAATAATAAAACAAACCAAAATAATAAAATAAATGTGCTGAGTTAGATAAGCATTATTTTATATGAAAATTGCATTATAATAGCATAAATTTAACTCACCAATCTTTCATGATTATCAATCCATCTTACAAATTTATCAGTGAATATATGAAGTACGTCATTCTTAAGAGATTCATCATTGCATGTAGGATACTTTCTATTGCATTCTTTGAGAAAGTATTTAAGGAAGATAAGCACTGAGATTATCCGACCCCAATTGATTATTCTATTTTCAATTATATTAGTAACGATAATTTCAAATTTTGGAAAAGCAGTAGTACAATCATACTCTTTTAAGTGCATAGATTTCAATGAAGAAGAGAAAACATCACCATATTTCTTCCCCATTTCTATAATAATTCTATTAATAGTTAGATGAAGAACACTAATTCTACTCAATTATTTAGATTTCTGGGAAAAGATGCCTGAAATAATTTCCGAGATTATTTTGACCGTATTCGTGGAACTAATGGAATGATATTGCAATGCCTTGTCAATTGAAAACGAGTATAGGCTAGAGTGTATATATATAGAGTATATATACTAATTCTAATCGATATAATGAAATAGTTATGAATCAGATCAAGCATGACATTTCATGTTGTGTGAAAGTAATGAATATCATTGCAAAATTTGAGGAGGAAGAGTTTATAAATTGAACCATTGTATGTATTTATATAATTTTAAATGATTTTTTTATTTTTCATCAATAATAAACTTAGAGAATGAACCTGAAATGATAAGAATCAACTGCAATATCATAAGGCAGACGTCATTAGTGAAAAAAATATATTTTCATTAAAATAACTCCCCACTCATTAAGTTTATTCCTTTTAATAACGTACTTTTTATTTATTTAAACATAAAATCCGAACATTACTTAATTTTAGAAAACTATCCTTACTGGCTCCAACCTTAAAAGTAAGAAAATTAACTTTTTCATTATAAAAATTCATTGACTTTATTGTAAACATGACAACACATACATTCTTAAAATCTCATTTACTCAGCAGTATATTTGCATAATTATGTATTAATCAAGAAGCAGTGGCCTTGATAAATCATAGTCTGAAGATGAGTTATTAAGGATATTTAGTGATCTTTATGAATTTAGTATGAATAATCTTCCTTAATCATTTATTTTTACTATTTTTGTTCCCTCATACACATGCTCCATTATGAAATATATATTCAGAATGAAAAATATAAAAATTATATAACAAAAAAAAATATTGAAAGGGAGAGGAAAGAATGTATACAGCGAATATGTAAGATGAAACATGTATTGAAAAAGGTACATAAAAACAACCACACATACAATACTATACAAGGTTCACATACAATACAATACAACATTTATAAATAAATAGTAAAGTCAAAAAAAGTGTATATATCATTTATATAAAAATATCATTAATAATTAGAGTTAGTGTTATTAGTTCTACTATGAAGTTAGTATAGAATTTGTTTACTGGGTTAACTATTAGATAAAGTTTGTGAATGTAATTAAAAGGTCAACTTTACATCGCTGATAAATACAACGCTATGTTTTCTTTTATGGCTATGGACTACCAAGGTACCAATTTTTTCCATTGTTATTGGCAAAATGGTTTCCTTCATTGTAGATAATTGCTGGCGTAATTTTTCGTTACAATATATGACACCTGGCACTTCATGAAGATTGATTAAGAGTCTCATGTAGTAGATGGCATGTAGTAGCATAAATGTATAGAATATCGTAATTGCCTCGATCGAGTTACTGCATAAGGACGATTCATGTTAATTAACTTTCACAAGAGTCGTAAAAAACTTACAGTTTTATGTCTGTGGAGGGACAACCGTTTCGTAGCGTAGTAAAATAAATTATGTAGATGGAGTAGAAAAGTATACCGACCAAGGGAAAACCGTCAGTGAGCTCGCAAGAAGTGAGAATGAAATCAACAACTTATACACCTCCTTATTTAGCATGACACTCAATTCTCATTCGGCAGAATTTTATTAGTAAAGGTTTACAGAAATTTTACATTTAAAGGAGATGATTCATGAAATTTCAGGCTTTTTCTATGCCTAATTAATTCTTACTGTCATCGGAGAATCTCTAACGAATGAAATACGTAGGTGGAATTTATCAGGATATTTAGATGACTCACATGGATAAAACATGAAATTTCATGCTCAAACCAAGTTTTTTTAATTGTCATTACAATATAGTAACATTCGTGGCACTCATCGCGTTTAACTATACAAATTTGAAATCACCGCAAAAACGTTTAATTCCTGAAGAAATTTAATACGTATGCGATAATCCACCCAACCTTATCACTGGGATAAATTTTAACTTGAACAACAAGCTAACCAAGCTAAAAAAGAATTAACTGGACTCCTATTGGAAGAGAATTTAACTCGTAAAGGTGCACAGAAATTTAGCATGTAAAGGTGCGCAGAGGTTGCAATGAGTGGAAGAATGGTCAAAACCGCCGTTTATTCACAAAAAGTTTTAATCTTTGGAAAATTTCACGTGGATGAGATGTGTACGCGTATGGGTGGATGGAGTAGGAACTAATTTGTGATATATGGTAAAAGATCATGTTTAAATTTTTGTTTAATTGAAGTAGAAAATAGTACAATCAGGCTAAATTTTGCATAGGAACCAAATACCGCGGACGATAATCCAAATCCATTAATCCCTAGGAGTAATTTTAACTTGAATTCACTGGACTTTTATTGGATGGGAATTTAACAAGTAAAGGTGCGGAAAAAATTAACATGAAAGGGTTCGCAAAAATTTATCAAGCATATGTGCGCAAAATTTAACTAGCAAGGGTGCGGAGGTGGGAAGTGCTCTCGACTAATCAGAATCGAGAAAAATTGTCACAGAGATACACCTTACATACTACTCATATAATATTAAGTTAATTCAGTATCTACCTTGATAAATCCTCGAGCCGCCTGACAACAGAGCTGATAATAATCAACATAACTGATATAAGTGAATCCTGCCTTGGTTGGGTCCTCTTTGAAGGCCAAAACTGGCTCCTTATCATATCGATCGACAGCTTGAGAGAATTGGGTGTGGACTGTTAGCGGTTCTAGACTCTCATTAGTCGAGTCGATGCGAAGTTTTACTGCAGCATCAGAGTAAATTGTAAAGAGATCCGCGGCTTCGACGGGTGCAGCTATAAATAGGTATATGATAATGTGAGAAGTATTTAATTATCTTAATGATTCTATGAAATTGAGCTATAGTTACTAGTGAAATGTATACAACAGAAGGAAATATAGTATAGAATTATTTTTAATCGAAACAATAACCTGATTCAATAAGATTCCTAGTTTAATTAAAATTCCGTTGAGTGACATGAATGGATTAATTATCAAAGGACTTGCATTATTCAAGGATTTTTCTGTAGAATTTATTTACTGTGTGGATAGGTCAGTTTTATTTAAATCTATTCCAGTTTATAAAGAAGTTGAAGCTAGTATTTATTGTCGTGGTGCATTCTTGATTAAATTATATCCTCCTGAAATGATCCTTACAGATTTTGAGAAACTTTGGTAACTCCAACAATAATCTCCAACGTTTAAATCGACTTTAATCTCCACCTGTAGACCCACTTTATGTCCGAAAAGTCGGGAGTGCGACTTAATTGCGGATCTAAAATCTAGTTATAAAGATAATTAAAATTCAATCATAAACTAGGGCCAATTTCCAAGCTCAATTAATGACCAATTTTCAAATATATGTTGGTTTACAATTGAAAAATTTACTATTTTCACAGACAGACTTCTAAAAAATATACAAGATCAACATAATTATGGCTAATCTGACTATTCCAGTTTTACTTAACATGAGAAACTATTCAAATGTACCCCCTTCTATAATTCCATTATAGAAAAAAATCAATACAATTAATTCTAAAGATTCTATTCAATTCCTCTATAGAGTATGAAATATGCATGCAGCCCCGTGCTACGCATCCTCTATAATGATATAAGTATAATATACTCACAATTTGAAATTTCTAGGACCCCTCCAACATTATTTGAAAGTAGATCTGACACATCGGAATTCCCTTTGGATGAAAATGGACCACTGAAAATATTGATTTGTATTTATGTATTTTTTCATTAATATAATATTAGCACATTATAACCTCAGCCTATTGTACAAATATTAATTTTATGAATGATTAGATTGATTCCTACAAATTGATATCAAAAGTAGACGAGACTTTTCACTTCTGTGGAAAAAGAAATGATCAAGCAAATGGTAAACTTACGCTTCAAACTGATTTATCCATTTTGATATATTATCAAACCGATTTATTTGATCTAACATCGCAACCCGCGAAAACCTCTTCATTTTTAAGACTCACTGTTAATTACCTATTTAATGAGGAGGGCGCTGTAGTTCTTTCATACCTATAAGAATGGATTCAAAGTATAATTTTACTTCATTTAATTCAAGCTAGATAAAATTCACTACGTCAATAACCACAAAATTAAAATAGAAAATTAGCGACGTGAGTAAGAGAGAAAATACAATATTTTTTAGTATAATGGCCTGGTTACATTGTAGTTCTCAAAAAGACCTCAGCCTCTAAGATAAATAGAGAACGCCTCAGCTAACAGGACTATTAAATTGAAGGTAAAATAGAATATCTGCAATTATTAAATATAGATATACAAATCATTAGTTTTAGTATTACTGAACGCCAGTGTTACTTAATATGATTTAATGTAATGCTTCAAAGGTAAATCTATATCTGAAGAATTCATTAAATAGTTCTCTATTATAGCACATGTGGATTAAGTAGCATAGACTATAATGTGGTAGGTATACATAAGCCTAATGCTACACTAAAATTAATCTTTAATTTCTGATATTTCTTACTAACACTTCTTTATACACAAAAGTTTTCTCTATATACACAAAAATTTACTTCTTAGATTGGCTTTATACCTACTTTCTTTAAAAGTATTTTCTTCCAAAAAAATAGAGAAAAAATCAAAAATACCGGGGTGGAGTTGAAAGTTGCAGCTCTAAGCGATGGTATAAATACATGAGGATATTTTAATTTACAGTAGAATAATACTAAATTAGCTTACTTATGAGGCATGAGAGTGGGGATTAAAATTCTGAAATAGTACAATATACTGGGTTGCAGCACTACATGTAACATGACCCATAATCAGAACTGATTTCAAAGTTTTATGTTTTACATTTATTTAGAATTATGAATCTAATATTTAAATATTATGTGTGTTATAAAAATTACCATTTCAGCTCCAAAAACTAGAAGAATCTCATCCTTGGTTCACTATTTAGTCAATTTTCTGCAGACTGCATTCAGAGTTATCAAATAGAAAAAAAAGGTAAATTTCAGTATTTTACAATAATGGTATAGATTTGACAGCATTTTTATGAATTATGAACAAATTTTTCAGCATTTTTTTAATTTAATGTACGACATATCAAAAAAAATATTTAAAAAGTTAATAATAAAAAGAACTAATTGAATAAAAATAATGAAAACTAATTTTTTTAGAAACGCTTTGTTTACAAATATTTACAAAGTATTGCTTGATATTTGTAATGTATTTCTATTGATGAGATGTATTAGGTACAATATGTTTGAATATTTGTAAACATTCATTCTAATAACCCCACCAAATTAATAATTCTAAAAATATTGTTCAAGTGTTGCAATAATAATGACTTTGTAAATCATATATTAATATATTTTCAATGCATATGTATAATTATTAAAAGCATTTCTGAAAACTATATGCTTTGTTAATATATGGTGCAATGCGTTATGATAAAAGACATTTTCAATGATTGAATTTCTGGAAAATGATTCATATATTGGGTAAATAGTCATCTTATAGGATGCCTAGAACAAATTCTTTATTTCTTTTTTATTAGAACAGCATCAAGGAAATTTTGAAGAATTATATGTTAAATTTATTTATTTATTAATTTGAATATTTTGAACTAAATTTAGTAACTCAAACTTTTTAAATTGTTCATTCTGATTTTATAATTATGATATTAATAATTAATACAATCTTATATTTAAAAATGGTCTATATTTAGCATTTTGGATAGATTAGTATTTGTTTAATATAGGAATATTTAAAAGTTAGTAAAGGGAAGTTATTTAATTAATGTAAATTAGGTATAGGATATATGTTAATAAATGTTTATACATGAATTAACTAGATTGCCTATTTAAAAATAACAATTAAAAATAAACATTTGGAAATATATTTTCTAGTGAAAGTGTGAAGTTTGTACTGACTTTTTTTAACTAAAAAGAAAAATGTTAATTGATAATATATTTAATTATGTCATACTATAAATAACTAGAAGATAGGTATGTAACTAACCTAATATTAATCAATATATTCTATATATAAATTTTTGATAAATTATAGTCTTGGATAAATAAGAATACTGGAATTAATGTAATAATGGAGTATTATAAATTATAATAAATAAATAGTTGCTAGAGTTATCAAAGCCAAAAATTAATGATTTTATATTAAATAGGTTTTTGGTTGTTACTAGCTGTAAATCATAATTGGCAATATACATAAATCTGTAAAATGTTCTTATTGATATTAAAATATAATTGGTTTATGATAAATATAAATATAATAATATAATAATAATAAGGTTACTCCAAAGCAGTGTTAGAATATAAATAGATGATTTATAATCATTTAAGCACAACTGCTCAAATAACAATTTACAATTCCAAAGATAAAACTTCCTAATAGCAAAGTAATGTGAGACAGGAATTTGTTTAACCACAAGCTATCATGAAGCCAAGTGTACATAGCTAGATTTGAACTGCAGACCTACTGGTTTGTAGGCCAACATGTTACCACTATGTTATGCTCCCTTTTAAAACTTCAGCGGATAGTAAGATTATTAAGTCTTACATCTCCACAGCAACACTGGATTGTGTTACTACTGTCTTAAGATCGGAGTAGAGAGAGTCTGGCTCAAAATAATAATAATAAGGTTACTCTGGAGCAGTGTAAATTAGTCTGAGCCAGACTCTCTCTACTCCATATTTTTTATTCAAAAAGCACATTTTTAAAATTTGTGTAAATAAGATGACCAACTTTGTGCATGACTTTTTATGGCAATTTGCTAAGATTATGTGTTTGTGTAGAGCCTAGTTTTATATATATAGCAATCAGGAATTGTATGTGTGCCACTAGGAATTTTTGATGGGGGGTCATATGAATGCAAAAGGGCACCATTGAAAAAAAAATTAGTTGTATGAACAGTTTATTATAAAAATGCACCTATGTATATAATAGCTACTACATTTTTCAAAATAATTGATAACAATAACAGTAATTGTAATAGTTTAATTAAACTGAATGTCTGAATTCCAATTTAGTATGTACACAGTTACAAATCATAGCAAAGTCAAACAGCTCTAAATGTTGATACGTATATATACACATAATACAATTTACATGGCATTGCAAAGTTTGAAATTTTTAATGAAAAACTATATAGATTAGACATATCAACATGCTGATGGTGAAGTTTTAAAAAAAAATTACAACATCCTCATAGTTTATTGGGTGTATATAACAAATGTTTATTAGAGGTAATGCTGAAAGTTATGGGGTCCTTATTGATGCCCTTAGTCATGGACAAAGACATCAAAGGACTAAGAAAGAGCTTGTTACAGGCAGTTTGCATGTCAGCTTGAGGAGAATGCGTATGTTAGGAAGTCTTGTTTTGTTGCAAATTATCAATGCATTTGCCAGAGATGAGGGGCTGTCTTTGAGATTAAAACTCAACCATTTTGTCACCATATTTCCAATTCAATCTCAGCAACATCTGCATTAATAAGGTTGTCACTGCACATGTCTGTTACTTCACTGAATGCATGGTGTCATTTGGAAAAGTACACATGACACAAATATTCAATAAAAATAGATAAATATTTCCTAAGATGCATTCTCCTGCATTCTAAGCCTCAAAATCAAATGTTGTGCTGTGGTCCCTGCAAATGTCTTATTTTATCTAGTGTAAATTAATTTTTGAGAGGGGTGCCCAAATTACATAAGGGGGTCATTTGAGCATGTGCATGTATTTTTTCTAGGGTATGCTGAGGTTTTTTGCTAATTTTTAACTGTTTATATATAAAATTGGGCACTGCATATACACAAGATCTTGACAGTAATTACTATAAAAAAGACATGACTCCATGACTAGTTCTAATTCCAATATATATATATATATATTTATATTGAATGAACAATTTATATAAATTAATGGATAATAAAACTAATAAAACTCTACATCTACTTAGTATCTTGCTTAAATCTGTGTTAACTTTGATAGTCTATTTCAATGTCTATTTCTTTTTTAAACCCATCCCCCTCTATGATTATATATAATATATTGGCAATACCTACCTATAACATTTCGGAATATAACGCTACCTAATACAATTTTGTAACTTAATTTTAATAATAATAGATCAAACGAACACCCTACTTTGCAAATGAAAAAAACATCACATGCTATCATTTACATGTCCTTTTATCTATGCCACATGTAATTAATAAACCACATATATTTTACAACGTGTTTTAATGAAAACTATACGCATTTATTATTAATTACTAAACAATACCTTTGGTGTTGAAAAATACCATTTATCAACAAATAAGAAAATATATATTTTTGATCGAAAACTTGAATTAAGCGTAACGATTAGTAATTTAAGTTAGCGTTAATTAAATTAAACATATTAAAACAATTTTCTGACGTTTCGTCCATTTGATGAAATTTTCTTGTAACTCATGCAATATGTAACTTTTCGTACAAGCATTTCATCTATTTTATTGCTGTTGATATTAATGTTTAATTAGAGTTTAATAATTATGCTATAAAAATGGTATTATTTGTTTTAAAAAATAGTAATTTTAAGTTTGTTTTAATATCGAATGAAGTGCTCTGTAAACTGTACGTCATATATTTACATTCAATAAAATATATTTTATGTTAAAAACAAATCTAACAGCGGTTAATATATTTTCTAAAAGACGTAATTTGTATAGACATAAAATATATATTTCTAAATATTTTTTATCAGTAGTTCAAGCATTGACTTATATATTATTTATCTAGAATTTATATTAATGTTGAACTTCCGCCTTCAATTTGGCATTGATTATCGATATAGATATATTTTTCCGCGGACGCTTATTACTAATGAATATTGGTCAGTTTGCCGGTCTAGATAAATAATATGCAAGTCATTGTCTTGATCTAATAAAGTGTTTTTTAACGCATAAACTTTTTTATTTAAACAATTATTGTATAGCCAAGGATTTAAATTCTATGTTATGCTAATTGGCTATATTTTGTATTGTTCTACTGTTTGCTCACTTCTAATGAATATTATTCATTATCAATGTCCCTTTTTTTTATTTAGTATAGGTATACTACATTGGCTTATTTAAAGAGATTTTCAATGTGAGATGATATAAAAGGCATAGGCGTCGGAGGGGGGCCAGTACCCTCGATAATATAATTACTTGGCAAACGTATTTTTGTGTCCCCAAAAAAATTGTTAGTGTAATATTTTCCTTTGACTATATTATATAATAACGAAAATTTATTTTTATAATATAATAATTTTACATATAGTTTTCGTAACAAGATTGTATAGATTAGCTGTAATTATAGAGAAATTGATGTCGAGTCATTGCATTAGATCTTTTTAACTTCGTATAACCGCTACCAGCATTTGATCTATCGTGAAAAATTTCGTCGAAATACCAAGTGAAACAGAATACTAATTACAGGGCAGAATAATGATGAAGTTTCAAGGCGCGCTGCTGGTCTTTAACGGCACTGATGGAAAAAATTCCACTTGCTTTGGTCAACCAATTTCCAAAATGCTGCTTAATGAAATTCACAAGGTAATGAAACTCTACTTGAAAATTCCTGTTACAACGTTTTTTTAGGTACGAGAAACCAACGCCTTACAAACAGTTCGAAGATTGCTTTCAAACAACGGTAAATTTCAGCAACTCGGATCGAGGATTCGGAAGGAGGAACCACCGGAAAGACATCGGGTTTTGGTAACATGGTTCAAAACCCAGCCTTTGACCCCTGGAAAATCATCATTACAGCTGGAGACATCGAGAAAAATCAAGGACCAATGTATTGCCCATCTGGTTTGTTCTTGCGAAAATATATGTCACATACACGAAAAGTTTAGTGACAAGAAAAGAGCAGAATCTCAAAACAATTGAAAATGCAGAAAATACGAAAATAGAAATCAAAGATTGTCGGAAAATCTATCCACGAAATTCAACTCAAAACATATGTACTATCCAAGAAACAAAACTAAACTCAAAACAAAACATTCCACGAATTGAAGGCTACAAAACACTAAGAAAAGACAGAAGCCAGTCAGATTCAAGACAAACATTTTATAAATAATTTTGAAATTGTGCCCCCTCAATATAAAAAAGCGTTCCGACGACTATGAAAGAAGCTCATATTTCGTCAGCTCATTCGCTTTTTCAATTGTCGTTTAATTATGCATTGTATCCAACAACCCAGCTTCTTATTACATTATGTACCCTTATTTACTTTAAATATAAAATTTACAACCCTTTAGCAATATTTAATTTTAACGTTTTTGACTCTGCATACACGCTTATTAGAGATCTGTATAGGTGCCGTAATAACTATTTCTCTAATACTCCAAGCGATTAATAAAAGTGGTCATAAAATGTGACCTTCTGTATGTTTAAAAAGACCAATTATCAAGTCAATTATTAAGTATATTTTACTGAAATAAAAACTATACACATACAATACAACAGAACACGGAACAGACCATTAATCAAATAACATTAAATAAGACTTGTCCGTAAACCATACTTGGGAATGTAGGTAATTAAATGCAGAAATATATAATAGAGAACTTATACATACAGTTACAATTATTGTACAAATGTCTGTATAATACTAAGATTTCTGATGACAACAAGTATATATTATTTCGTAAGAACAATTGTAAGTTTTTCGATTCTCTGTATAAAAACAATAGGTGTTGAGATGATGGAGGAGATAGGTAAAGTAGTTTTTATGAAAGTCATTTTATCTCCGAAAATATACAACATAAAATAATAATTGTCCATATCTTACAAAAATTAAATTCATAAAACATGATAACAAGGTATACACAAGACTGGATTATTTTCACAGCAAGCTAAAAAAAGCTATGGCCGGGTACAAATATCAGTTAAATGGTTACAATAAACAAATTTAAATCTTCGAGAACAATTCCTTGGATAATATAGAAATAATCCTCCTGTGATTTGATCATACACTTGTCTGAGTTATATTGCTTCCAATGATTGCACTGTTTCAATAATAATGTCAATACAAATGCAAAAAATTAAAATAAATTTTATTTTTAACTTGATGGTACCTACAATTTATTTTTTTTGAATCACATAATATATATATTAAAATATACTACATAGAATTACAAAAGGGACAATATAAATACAAAAATGGTAATTTCCTTATGCTTTTATAATACTACCATTATTATTATTATTACTGCTATTTATGTAAGTAGTATAGAGAGATGATATCTTTATTTTTAAAAAAAGGATATTGAGTGTATGTTCATAAAATGATATTGAAATATTATGTATAAGAAGAAAGCATGTAAAAAGTATATTAATAAACTCATAAAATATTTTTTGCAGTACTAAAATATAGAATGGTCTTTTCTCAAAATATCACATAAATTCATGACCAACCAACATATAATACAAATAAGATTTTATACTATTAGATAAACGCATCTCTTATAGCAATATTATGAATGTTTGATTGCATTTTCGAACACGGAGCTGTTAACTTTTATAACAACCAAGCACAACGTATTATTAATATAGATATATATTAATATGTATTGAAAAGTCTAAAACTAAAAGTATTCGACTTAAATAAAAGGCGAATTTGGAAGAGTAGGTAGGTGTCTGATAAATAGATTTGGGTTTATACAGTATACCATAATAATTGTAGGTAGTAGAAATCGTGAAGGCGTTGAAGTCTGGAGAAAGAGGGTAATAGAGATGAAGGAAAAATACAACTCACTGTACAACATAGAGATCTTGTAATTAGGTATGCTTGTGTTGGCTGTTTGATATTTTACAATAGGAGATCAATTAATAGAGCTGGCTTTACATGACTAGAAAGAGAGCTGAAAATACAGAAAACTGTGTGTGTGCTGCACGACACACGAATGGTTGATTAAAGGGCCTTCATAGAGACATAGGAGCGAAGGTGAGAGGGAATGG
>JAUZNC010038302.1:0-18372 GCA_034780395.1 Vannuccia rotundouncinata | reverse complement strand
TAACTAACAAATTTGAATTTATATAACCATTCTGGGAAGTAACTTTTCTGTCCCTGAAGACCATAAGGAAGAGGTTATAATATGTATAGTATTTAAATATACAGAATAAATCTTAACACACTCATGTTTTTGCTGCCTTAGAAAGTGCTGAAATTTTTAATTGAGTCTTGGAATATTCTTAAAATTGCATGCATCCCTAAATATTATATTATATAATCAAATGAATTTGAATGAATAAATGGTGATTATATTATGGATTAAATTTTTTTGGTCTTGTATAACTTTATGTAAATACTAAATGTTTACTTTATCTAGCTAGCCTTGGGATTGTTGTATAAAACTAATGATTAATTGCTCAACTAACTGACTTACTTTGAAAGGATAATACTATACCAAAACTAATGTCCACACATTCACTTGACAAAGAAAAGCCTGACAATAGAGAATATGACTTACTTTCATTGTTACTACCATAGAGTATTTTTTTTCAGTAATTTATCAAGTTGGATACATCTCATATAAGTTATACTATTATTTTATAATGCAATAGTTTATTATTAATCAACCATTGTCAGAATAATATATTTATAACACCATAAATATGCTAAATTCCATAAAAATTAGCTTTTAATATCACCACACATATTTATTGAGACTTAATTATTAATTAATAGCACTTTAATTAATGCATTTAATAAAAAATACAATTGTTGAATGGTAGGTAAATTGTGGCCTGGTTGCTTTGTGATCTTTATCTCAAATGATCACTGAAAATATATCAGCCAAATACACATAATTGCTTTTTAATGAGAAACAGTAATTCCAGGAGAGATATCTTGACTTCATTAGATAAAAATAATAATTCTCTCAATCCATGGGGAAGGATAAGAATATAAGCAGCCATCACACATAAAATTCAATATTTTATATAAATAGCTACTCATAGACACCTTGCACCAATGCCTATATTAACCGATCATTTTCATTCACATACTTAATGAGTACACTTTATAAGTACTAATGCTCATTAGTTCATTCATGAGTTTTAATACAACAGTCCAAATTATCAATCAGTTTTAGCAAAGAGTTACCCTTCATAAAAATCGTGTCGGTAGAGTTAATGATTCATTTTTAGTTTTATACAGCACTGCCCTGGGCAAGTCTAACTTTGTTATATTTATTTATTTAAATCTGACATATATCCATCATTTATTTTACAATTCAGTTTGCTCTAATATTACATTTATAATTTGTTGACAGTAATTATTTATATTTGTGACTTATTTTCATTATTATATTTTTAATATAAATTATATGTTGTAAAGGTACACTGAGTTTAGAGTTTGGTCTTGCACCAATATTCATGTAACTCTTGGCTCATAAGTCAAGACATCAAACTTGTATGCTGTGTTGTTTGATGAAAGTTTCAATGATTCAAAGCAGTCTAACTAAACAAAGGAGTGAACCACCTTAAATTTTGTTAAATGCTTTGCAAATGTATATGATCTTCAATTTCATGCACACATCATAAAAATTCCTGGAAAGATTTTGTACATATTTTATGGGAACTCTATATGTTATAGTACGATAATTATGGAAATTTTGTTACCTTAATTATTTTTTAATCTTGTCAGTGTTATTATCATCTAGTTACCTTGAAGGTATCTCATGAAAATGCTGAAAAAATTATGAATTTCTCAAATTAGTGAAATATATATCCATGGTGAAATGTACTGGCGATTTTGTATATATTTCAAAAATTAGAATATATTAAATATTATTCATTTGAACTCATTTATGGTTTTAGTTAACTTTTTACTGGTAATTCAACAGATTAACGGATTAAAAAACATTTTTTTTATAACTTTTTAAATATTTTTTCATGTTATCTGAGATAAAATAGTTTACCGACTTTACTGGTAATGGGTAAATATTTGTCCTCAATTAGTATACTTACATTTTTATACTATTCATTGCCTTGAAATAGACAATTAAAAAAATATGCTAACTTGTTTGTTTATTATTCTCATTTTTAGATAACAAATGGATAGTGGGATGAAAATGATTGATCCAACAGTTGATGTTGCCATAATTGAGAAGTACAAATTAGCATATATGATGCAATTCTTTGTACAACATAAACGACGTTTCCGGTTTTCAAAAATACGACTGCAGGTAAACTATATATTATAATTCTTATTGTTTTCTTATAATGCGTTTTATAATATTTGCTCTCTTATCTCAGGATCTCTACCATCGTATAATTCGGGATAAAGACACAACCCCACTCTGCGATATTGTTGCTCGAATCATTCGCCATTTAAAGAACAATGACAACCAGATCACAATGGCTAACGTGGACTCTGCTTTGGACGCCTTTGTTCTGGAGAAGCGGACCAATTATCGTCTTAATATCCAGCGAATTCGCAACTCAAGACCGTTGCATGACTTGACACCAGAAAATAGGGCCAAGTTGTTGGAGAATCTCATAGAGTGTATATATGACGATGTGCCAGACTTTAACTTTGCCACCGACTTCAATAAGAAAAGCAGCTGTGATGCGGACGATATGATGCTAAAAGCTGGTCAGGACTCCAAGGGCTGCAGCTACTATTACATGGACGGTGTGTTGATGGTTAAATATCTGTTGACTTTAGAAACTATTAAATTCATGCATACACTTTTATAATATTAGTTTCTAATCTTGCTACAGCTCATTTTACGCACTAGTTCAATACTTACTTTCAGACCTTCGGCTCTATAGAGAACGTCCACAGAGCAGTATTATCTCCGACTGGGACGTGGTGGTCGGGCCATCACGTGAACAGTGGAGCAACTTTATCGAGTCTCTATCTCAGACGGAAGAAGAGGGCGACTTGCGTGCCTTCCTCAGTGAGTCGTTGTTGGATGTGGTAGCCTCTGATCTCCAGGGAAATATGCTACAGATACCCAATGCTGAACTGGACTCTGCCTATCTGAGGAACAAGGAGGCTGTTGAACTCAAGGAATTTCGTAGGAAGCAGGTCGGGGATGTACAAATCAAAGAGGAAGGTCCCACTTCAGTTCCTAGTCAAAGTGAACCCGACACGTGGAAGCACACAACACCAGGGTCCGCGGGTCCTGCTATCAACAGTCAGTCCGAGTCATGTAAACCGGCAACTCCAGCCACACCAGTTCTTTCCTCCCCAAAGCCTGAGCCCTCCCCTGGTGGAGTAAACCAACCACCAGTGTCTTCACAGGCATCCATGATGCAGCAACAACAGCCCGGATATAACATGCCGCCCATGCACGAGCATCAGTATTCTCAACAGCAGCAACATAATATGCAGCACGGCATTCCCCCCGGTTAGTATTGTTGGTATTCCAAATATAAAAGCATTGAATGAATGATTTTGACAACTATCTTTCTCTTCATAGGCTACAATCAATATTCGGGCCCACAAGGAAATCCTTATCAGGCGTCAATGCAAATACCCCCTCACACCATGTCACAGCCTCGCGGCTACCCAGGTCAGCATCCACAACCACCACCCCAGCAACAGGTCCTCGTGTTCAACACTGCCATGGCTAACGAGGCTGCCGTACAGAACGTATCGCTAGCACAGTACCATCAACACCACCCGTTAGTCAGAAAGTTTATCAGTGATCAGAAGATGATGATGGAAGGAGGCCCGCATTGGCAGGGTGGACATCCTCAACACAATATGCTCCACAAACCCAACGAGTCCCTCACCCAGGAACAATTAGAGAACAGAAAGTTGAAGATGGCTGAATTGGAGCGCATCCAATCCAGTTTCAGTAAGCGGAGCAATCCCAACGTCGGTGGTCCTCCGAATCAAGGACCGCATATGATGGAGCTCGGCATGCCGGACTGCACTAACTATTCCCAACAACAGTATAATGACGCCAAGAGGGAGTGGCATCGCCTTCGTATCGAATTTCTAAAGGAAAAGGACCAGAAAGCGGTTGATGACATCTATCGTCAGCGACCTGCTGGCCCTCCGATGGACCACTATCCTGGCGGTTATCCACCGCCTCGACCTGCCCCGCCTTATTACAACAACCACCCGGCTGCGCACAGAAGAATGGCCCCCGCCCACCCCGGGATGATGCAGTCCATGGACCCGCATGGACAAAAACGTTCCTACCCCGGTTACCCATCGGGCGCCCCTCCGCATATGATGCCTCGACCACCCTATGAAACCCCAGGACCTCTACCGCCGCCTCAAATCCCGGTCTCCGCGCCTCCCGCCCCCTTGCCCGTCACCAGTGCACCCACAACTACTAAGTCGACGACCAGTAAACGACGTAAAACGTCCAAAGCGGCTCAACAAGCAGCTGCAGCCGCGGCACAACAATCAGAGGAGGTAAAGAGTGAACCTTCGACCACGCTGGACCCAGCCTCTATGGTCAGGTCCAGCTCGGATTCTGCCCTTGCACCCCCGTTCATGCCGGCTATAGATGGTCAGGAACTAACCATCACGCGACAATATAACGCGGCCTTTCAGGTAGGTAATCATCGCGATGCTTGATTAGGTCTTTTTGTTTACATTTTGGTATCTTCTATCAACTTCTAGTTTTTTAAATTGCATTTGCAAGATGCGTTAATGATGTTACTCACATTTATTTAAATAATTCTCAATTTATTCAACAATTTCCGTTTTAAATTATTCCTTGCGTATATTTATGCTTTTAGAATGTTTTTCATGTGTATTCAATGTCTACCTTTTTAGGAGAATGTAGAGAACGGCAAGCAGCATGGTTATCCCGGTAACAACCCTCGTGGTCCCGCTCAGATGCCACACCACTACCCACAACAGCCGCCGGCTTACTCCATGGCCGGGGGTTATCCATCAACCGGTGTAGTACCGTGCAGTGCGAGCAGTGGTCCTCCCCAATCTACCAACAATTCAACAGCCTGTGGAGCTCAACAACCCTCCAAGGTGCCTCAGAACCTAACCTCCGCTAGTCTGGCCAGTTTGGCTCGCTTATCCAATCAAATGCCAGGCCCGGTAGGTCCCTTTACCAGTATTCAGGATCAACATCACGATCTGCCCGCGCATTCCCAGCCTCCACCGCAGCAACAACCGCCGTCCATACAGGTATATCGATGTTATACAAGTGTTGGTTGGTTTTTTAAAACTATATTTCAATTTTTCATACACTAACTGGTTCTAATTTCGGTGCTGATTTCAATGCAGCATGGTTGGGGTCGTATAGCACCTGTATTGTCCACTTCTTGCCAAGTAGGCCGCTTTATCTTCAGTACATAATATTGAGAGAGTTTTAGCTTCTTGTCTTATGATTATTGTCCCCTACTTCACAGTGTGATTGCATGTTTTATCCGAATGCACACATTCACTGAAGACCTACCGCACTGAGTACCTATCCGTTCTGACAGCGGCCGGCTGTTGTAGTGTTGTTCACTGTCTGTCTGGCTTGGACTTGATTTACCGCTAATTCAATTCAACGTTATTATTCTTTTTCTGTGTTTCCGAATTTCAGATATCTTTACCTATAATTAATAAAATTGTTTAGCCCTCTCAAATACACAATAAAACATATTCGTAATGAATGCTCGCAATTAATTGATTAGTTGGCATTAATGCTTTTTCAAATAATATATTCATTTAATTTATAATTGTAGTTGTTAAATGTTACATTCATAGCTAAGCCTATATTATACGCATGTCAGTATGTCCTTCATAACTTCAGCATTGATTTTTGTGCAAGTTTGTATTTCTTACTTACTAGAATATATCTATCTAGCGGGTAGCTCGTTCAATGGTAGCCCTCTCCAATTTTGGAATTAGCTACAGTATCGTCAATAACTTGCAGACGTCTTCTGTTTTATAGTATTGGTGTTTGGTATTTAAGTCGCTAGTGCAACGGAGATCTCACTTCAGGACAGTACTATATTATAATTATTATGTTTGTTGTGGATAGTCTGCTTCAGGAATGAGAGAGAGAGAGGCAGTTAGAGTTGGTTTGGTGGAAAAGAGATAGAAAGGGGAGGCACTTTGCAAAATCATGCCTGTGCTGTTGCCTGATTAGTGTGTTGCGTTAAACGAGTGTTTTATGACCGGATTTAGAAAAGCCTTTGATCTTTCCGCAGTCCTCTACTCTCTAACATAAAAGCGGAGTCGGTCTTCTCCGTACTACGATGCTGTCTTTAGTCGATGGCCAATAGTCCAGGACTTAGGATTTTGTTCTCCCATCCTTGGCAAGATCAAACAGACACCGACAGGAGATATTATTATACTATATCTATTGTGTCTGTCACATTTTTTGTAATAATATAATATGGCGTCATTTTGGGTGCAGAAGCTCCTTTTAACTTAGTTGAGGGGTCTTTTCTCAACTGTATTTGTTTGTTTATTTCATTCCAAGGTACTTAACTTGGTTTTATCATTTTCGATCAGCATTTTAAATTATCGATTGGTTATATGATTCCCTAGATCCAGTGTTGCTAGTCTTTTATACAATGAGTTTTTTTATTCTTTCTGCCATTTTTCATGATAAAAAATTACCTTCTTTTATTCATGGTGTTATGTTAACATGATTAGTTTTAAAGTATTTTATTGGAATGATATTTTGTTATTGTGGTAGACATTACCTGCAAATAAACTGGTTATTAGACGCGTTTACCAGTTTACCTCATTGGTCCTTGTACTTTGAACCTTTAGACTCGCATATGTATCCCGATACATCGCACTAAACTCCTTCTCTACAGGTAAAAGGTGTTAAGACAATCAGTTATTATCACTCTAAAGTAAGCAGATTTGAGGCTGTTGATCATTGTCTAGCTCATTTATACTTCGCTCTTGTTGTGATAAAATATTTCTCGAGTTCATCAACAAAAGTAGGAAGCGGACGTGATGACTGAAAATGGATTGAAATACGGTAGTAGAGTTAACGACACCCTGAGTCGCAAATCACTGGCATCTATCCATCCTCTCACTTACCCTTTTTAGATTAAATCCATTGGAGTGTGGTGGTATTCCCTCCCTCCCTCACTCCTACACGCACTCCCATACCTCTTCTTTTTCCCACCTACATCGATTTGCAATCGGTTTCTAGCGCATCGACTGCTGGTATTGCCTAATCAACTTCCTCCTTAAGGATTGATTGGGTTGAAGCAAGCTGCTTGCAAATAGGGCATACCTCTTCCTACCTACCAGGGAAGAGATTGATGCAGTTTGCGCCAACCTCTCTCTCTGTATCCCTCTTTTCATTCTGTTTGAGAAGAAGTCAGTGCGGCCTTTCACCAGCTCACTTGCCTCTCACTTCTTTCGACTCCAGTTTCCCCGTTCTTCTTCTTCTTTCCCTAACTAGCTGGGTCGCATTTCATTCTCCTGCCGCTGCCCCCACTATATAACTCTTCTCTCTCTTGTAAGTTAGTAAGCTCACCTCTTCTCTATAGTTTACACACATCACCAAAAGAGAATATCTCTTGCTTGCCTGCTCGCGTTGCTTTATACCCAACTTGTTGTTATCAGACTACAGCTGAGGGAGAATAAGAAGGAGCCATCTCTCCCCTCCCCTTGTCGCGGAATAGAGAGCAAGAAATGACTCGATAATGTTAGCCATTGTGTCTTTGCATCTCTCTCTAGCTGCTTATATTATTATGTGCCCATCGATCAGTGATGGAGTATTGAAACTTGTGCCTGCAATCTTGTTTAACTGGTTATAATATCAAGGATGTTGAATATTCCACTTGAATCGATAGTACACAATTACAACATTGCGTAGTGATATTCAGAATTTAGGTTTTGTGAGAATTCATTTTTTTAATATTTCGTTCACTGCGTTAATTATGTTTTACTTTTTTATAATAAATTATATAATTGAATTATTTCACGTGATTAGAATAATATTTTTACACCTGATTCGACTTTTATAGCCGCATAATAATTAATTATGAATCGCCCTCCCCTTTTAAATATAACAGGTGAACAACACCTTTGTCAACGCCCAACTCAACGTCCAACAAATGAACTATCAGCATGTCAACGGACCCGGCGTGTCCTCTCAGATGCAGATCCAGCAACACGTCACCCAGCAACAACAGAGCAGCGGCCCAGGATCAACATCCTCCCAGCAACAGCAATCCTCGGTTCCTATCTCCGGTGCTTGTCCACAGCAGACTACCACCGCTCCTAGTCCGGCCAACAACAACAATGGTCACTATGGCAACGCCAGTGTCCAAATTCAGACCAAGACTCCTCACACGATCCAATACCTGCCTGCAGAGCCCAACGGTGCAGGCGGTGTTAGTGGTAGTCAACAGCAACAACCTGGTGGTGGGGGTGTTCCTTCGCAGGTGCCCCAGCAACAGCCCCCGCGCGGAAAGATGCAGCCTGAATATCTGGGTCCGCCCGCACCGTCCTATCCCACTGAGATGGATCATCGAAAGCAGCATCCCTACATGCCACCCTACCAGCAAGGTTAGTGTGCTTCCTTAACTTAAGAGCTTGCCTAGCATAAAGTTATCGGCAAAAGGAGTTGTCTAGACATGCTTACAAGATTTCTAAGTGTTTGAGTTATCTGATTTATTTTCTGCATTTGAATAACGAGCAAGCGTTGACAAGATTTGGTGTTAAAGTATTCAATATATCCAATCCACCGTTATAATCACGCTTTTGGTCAATATTTCGTGCAGTGTTTCCTCTATCGATGACTCTTTATTATCACAATGGATTATGAAATAATGCGGTGGTAGCCTGCCATAAATTAGGAAAACCAGATACCCAGAGTTGTGGGTTCAACATAGTATAATATGCACACTCGACGGTTTTATTGTGGTCGACTTCTACATTATACCTCTCTCACTTTCCCTCTTCTCCAATTCTGTCTTCATATATGAGCGGTATGCTTCAAACAAATTCTTCGATTGAAGCGGGTGGCAGTCACATATCATCGTGTTCTCCTCCCACTGGAATTTCTATGTACTATCTCTCTTTCTTGAATTAGTAGAACAACTGTTTGCTTTAAACCTTTCTGGCTTTATTAAGTCGTAGTCATTATACTTTGCTTGTTTTAACCCTCTCACTCTCTTTCTCTCTCTCTCTCTCTTAGTCACCTTATTAAATCATAATCATGTGATCTGATAGAAAAATATGTTGCACTCTAATTGTGCGTAATTGGTTCTGTATCTATTGTCTGCAATGTAGGCTATTTGTGGTTCAGTGTGGATATTCCATTATTGACTAGCTACACTATTTATTTATTGACGTTGCTATGATACGAATATATTAAAGATAATAATATATCCGTTCTAGTTTTCTCAAATTTAAGGTATTTTTTTTTAATTCGTCACCTGTTATTATCTCCTACGAAATGAAAGAAAAGTTATATTTGAGGTTTAGTTATTAATTATATAAAATCGATTATCAGAAAACAATCCATTACATATTGTTCCGTTTATGTTTTTAATGGTTTGTTAAACTTCCGAATGTGATTTAATCCTACATTTCTAAATTAGTTTCAATATTTAGCCCTTTCACTTGCTTACTGTTTGGAACAATGTGCTCCATATTCTGTGTCGTTTTGCTTGTACAGGTATTCCGATGCATCCCGGGCAGCAGCGCAGCATGTCTATGCCCTCTATGGAGATGTCGGGTGGTTATTCGACGGGGCCTGACCCCCATCAGCACCAGCAACAGGCTAGCCAACAATACCAAAGTCATCAGATGATGCAGCAAAGTCAAATAATGAGCTCTGGCGGTGTAGCTGGACAGCCGGGAAGCATGATAATGCACCAACACCAGCAACACATGCATATGCAGTACATGCAACAGACTTCGCAGACCCGGCCTGGTTATGCACCCGAATGGCCCCCAGATCCTGCAGGTGGTAGTGGCCCTCCACAACCCATGGGCTATCCAGCACAAGGGCCACCGCAGCAACAGTCGTTGGACCAACATGCTTACCACTATTATCAGAATCCAGGGCCACAGCATATGGTCAGAGGAACTCCGGGTGGCCCTATGCAGCCAGGGGGGCCAACTCCAAATATGCGACAGGCTCCTTCGTTAGGACCTCAGCAGCCCAAAGGCATCTAACTGCTTTATCTGCTCTCTCAGGTGTAATCAATACTACTCATCATCGCTAGTGAAAATAAAATCAATCAGTAGAATTACAGAGGGAGAAAAAATTAAATATTTTCTTAAATAATGGTTCACTATATATTATATATTTATTAATTGACTCCGATTCCGATTTTAATTTATTAAAATAAAGTAACGAACCGAACTATTAAATCAGAGCATTGTTCTGTTATAGAAAAAATAGAACCTTTTGCATTCGGAAAATTATTTTTGTAACATTTAGAACGATAGCCTTTGTGATGTTGAGTGGTCTTTTAGAATAACTTTATGCAATGACAACATACTCTCCTGCCCTATTAATTCTGATTTATACTTTTAATCTACAAATAACTTATCAATTATTATTATGCTACTCTTTAGTAGTAAGTGAAATTATTGTTAATTCCTGTTTTATATAGGATATTATTCTGTAAATAGTGTACCATATTTTTATCATATTTTCCTCATTACTATGAAGTATCTATTTTAGAAAGCCTGTATATTTCTGACAAACTATTTTCAACATGTTATATTGTTCTAATTTAACATCCTTATGAATGCATGTCTTTTATTGTATGAATTTCAATTTATATATTTACTTATATTTTGCACATACATACTTAATATTATTTATTACTGTGTTTTATTTCCAAATTAAATGCCATTTACCCCTCAACCTAACATTTGTTATTCAATGTAGTTTGATTTGTGAATCTATCTACTTTTACGGTTAATGCTGGCTTGTACAAAAGGAATAAACATGTATAATCTGTAGTTGAGTAACTATGTTTTCAGTCTCCTTCTAGTCTCTACTTGCCTCTAAAAGAGATTATTTTTCTATTGATTGGACAATATTTTCACAATGTAATTTTCAGTAATATAAAAAAGTTAACTTAATCAGTTTTTAAAATATCTTTTAAACCTATAAAATAATGTTTATCTACTTCATATATGATTTTTTTGTATTTTCGAATTATTATGCATTCTTTCTAAAACTTGTTGTAATTGAATTATGTGGGTTATTTTCTGACCAAATCTTTTCTTGTACATTAATGGTCTACATTGACCCGTAGACCGGATGTTATGCACTCAATACAATAATGTCTGCTAAAACTACTCTGATTTTATATATACATTGAAACTTTATTGAGCGTATATATGTATCTGCTGTACTGTAATCCATTTGTATATATCCATTAAATTTATATTTGCCCTTATACATTTTTTTGGCTATTTTCTATTTTCAAGAAGCGTTTTGCAAGTTATTTGAATAGAAGTTCATGGTCATTTTATAAATTTGTTACAGAGAATATATAGATCGTAAAAGGAAAATTAGTAAAGCAAAACATATAATTATACAAATATAACAAATAATATATTTGATTGATTGTTCTCTGGCCAAATATAGAATAGTGAACTACATTTTCTTCGATCCTTTCGTTTTATAAAGTCTTGCTATCAATTGCAAATTAAGTTGTTCGGTTTTTTATTTAAAAATATGTAGAAGCAAGTGATTTAACCGTTCTTGTTTCAGTGTCGATCTCAGATATGTTTTTACTCTGCGAAGAGTTGAAAACGATCATTCTGCAGATGATGTTGTCACTGGAATAGTTAAATAAATACATAAAGTTTGTGTATTTCAGTTAATAACATTTTGCTTGCACTTTGTCTGTTCATATAGTATCACATATCGTATAGAAACTTTGCTAATTTCTTTGAATTTACCATCTTTAAAGATACAGGATAACATTTTCGCTTTCAATTCTATTTTCTCCATATCAATATCTTCATTGTATATTCTTTTAACCTCCTCTCCCAAAGCCTTAATGTCAGAGCAACATAAATGCCTCTGATAGAACCGTCCATCATGTTGGACATAAAGGTATAATATTTTGATGTCGTTCAGGTATTTGTTCTTGAATCATCTGCCGTTTTGGAGATCATGATTTATCAGATTTATCATTTCGTTTGCTGTATCTAGTACATCTCGAATGGCATCAATTGTTCGTGATGAATCTTGTAATGTTAGATTCAATGAATATGCTAGGCAATGTATTGGAATTGCAGATGGATATTCGTTTTGTATAATCTTGGCAACACCATTTTTACACTTGAAAATTAGAGGCACCATCATATCCTCGCCACACAATTTGATAATCGTAAACCCAATCGTACCAATGAGTCTTTTAAAACGTTTGCAATGGTGTTGGATGTAGTATTCGGTACTGATATAGCCCAACAGGATGTTCAAAAACTTCAGAACTGCTGGTTACCCATCTTTTAAATATAAATATTGTGTTCAACAAAGAGATGGCAGATAAATAATAATTTGTATCATGATATTTTTTACTAGAAGTATTTTATTGGTGGGCAAAAGATAATCTTGCCCCCTCCCCCCTAAATATTTATTCTATAGGGTTGTCAAAAGATACTCTCGCCCCACCCACTAAAGCGATCGTCCCCGGTTCCGACGTGCCTGAAATATAGTTGAGTCATTTTGAAGTATCTAACAAAATTTTTTACCGACTGTATACTAAAATTCATATTTTTAAAAACATGTTGAAAAATTCAAAAAAATTGTGACGTTGATAATAATTTCACAGTCTAATTGAAAAGTATATAGAATATATTTCAATGACCCTAATACCTTCCAAGTATATTATTTCAAAAATGAATCATATATTATGAATTATATACTATATGTAATGGAAAAATATATAGTATAGACAAATATGAAAAATTAGAACAAAACGGAAATACATTCTGAAATGTAATATGAGAAAAAAAATAAATAAATAAAGTGATTTTTATAACACGCAATCATTAGATTATTTGATTTTAGCTGGATTGCCGAAGCAAATAGTGAGCACAGTTTGAAACTTTACGTTTTATTCATAAAACTAGTCTAATTATATAAGCATCCTAACAAACCACAATCAAATTTCCGGAAAATAATCTTCGGTGTCGTTGGAGCTTAACCTATAAAACGACACACCAAGTATTGATTTTCAAAGGTTTTATGACTTTGAGTGCAACTAAAGGCAACTAAATAATTATTTTTTTGAGATTAAATAATATAGAATGCAAATTATAGGCTTCAAAAATCCATAAAAGACATTGAATACTTTCGAAAATTTCTTGTATAAAAAAGGGTGCTAAACATATCAGCCAATCACAGTTTACTGATACTAAAAATAGAATCACGTGCTAGGTGAGTAAACTTTTTTATGCTATATCAAACCTTGATTGCCCCGTCGGTAAAAGGTTAAACTGTTATATATCGATGTGAAACACTGTTTGAATCTTAGAATTTATAATAAATAAAGGACTCGGAATCTTTAAATTATATTTCTTACAGATTTAGGACGAATATACCTATAGTTTTAATTGGTAATCTTAGAGATTTCCGGCAGCTCAATATATGGCGGCTGAAAAGATTCCGTCTGGAAATCTCTAAGAATTACTACTTAAAATGAAGTACGCATGATACATCTCTAAGAAATACCCACAATTTAAACCAGGCATGATATTACCTTCTAATCTTAGAGATTTCCAGACTAAAATAAACTTTTGAGCCGCATTACTTATTAGTCCAATCTGCGGCAGTAAATCTGAAATTTTAAAAAAGAAAAAATATTCGAGGACTATATATGAGAACTGCACTCGAAAGTACTTTTAATACGCATTTGGTTTGTATTTTATATATTGTAGTATATATTAGAGGCGGTTAATTTCACCACTGAGTGTTTTCAATTTTTATTTATAATTTTTTACATATAAATCAACAACAAAAAAGTTAACCTAAAAATGTTTAACTTTTTTAAATAATCGTATTTCTGCTTTTTTTAGGTAAATCAGCACAAATTGAATCCTATAAAATAAAAACGAGTAATAAACATATGTATTATAATTTGAAGTACAATGAATTTAATCAAAAGAGAAAAAATTAAATATATTGTTTTGTTTCGGAATAAGAAAAGAAAAATATGAAAATAGTAACTGTGGTTTATTAGAAAAAGTAAAGCATGTTTATTTGACAACTGTATCGCGGTAGTGTTCCATACTTATTACCTTTAACATATTTTATATAAAATTAGCTACTGGCTACTATAACCAATCGGCTACTAACAAAAAACTATTATTAAACCAACTGAGTTAATTAACTAACTAAATACATGTACAGATCGATTAACGATTGAATCTCACATAACAGTTCTACAGAACACACAATACATAACATATATTAATATATTTTAAAGTGGCATTGTAATAACATAAAGGTGGTTCAGAAAAATCTGACACACACGGATTTATGTGTAAATCCTATATATTTGTATAAAGAATTACCATAACTTTTGAATGCAATATTAATAACTTTCATATTTATGCACATAGAAAATTTTATTATCATATTATTATTTTCCTAAATTTACAATTATATTAGATATTTATGTAAATTATCCAATTAAATTATTTTGTGCCAAAAAAATATTATCTGACGAATTTAGTTGTATTTCATTTTTTGTAATGCGGTTAAAACTTTACGAGTTAGTATTTAATGAATTCTTTGATTTCGGTGATGACTGGGTTCAACACTGCCTTATTTTATCGAGATTCAATCCTTAATCGATCTGTATATGTATTTAGTTAGTTAATTAACTCAGTTAGTTTAATAATAGTTTTTTGTTAGTTATAGCTGATTGGTTATAGTAGTCAGTAGCTAATGTTATATATATAATATGTTAAAGGTAATAAATGGAACACTACCGCGATACATTTGTCAAATAAACATGCTTTACTTTTTCTAATAAACGACAGTTACTATTTTCATATTTCTCTTTTCTTATTCTGAAACAAAACAATATATTTAATTTTTTCTCTTTTGATTAAATTCATTGTACTTCAAATTATAATACATATGTTTATTACTCGTTTTTATTAATATATCGGGCTCAATATATTGTAAAGTAAACCTTTATAGTGAACACAGAAAGAAGACACAGGATAGTAATCGGTAAATGTATTATACAGGGAGACGACTCAAGTGAGGTTTCTCCAAACGGGTCTAACATGATATTATAGTAGGATAAAGAGAGTTAAATGAATTCTCTATTGGGTTAGAAATCAGGATGATGGGTGCAGGTTGCAGTGGAGATGAATACATCATTTATTTTATAGGATTCAATTTGTGCTGATTTCAGAGGATTATAAATTAAATGCTTAAATGCGTATATAATAGAATTATCATCAATGGACATTATAATATACAAACAGGGTATTATATATTATATAGGCATTAATTACCTCAGTCTGATACGCTAATATACAGACTATAATTCTTTCGTTATATAGGTACCACTTCTATATAGATCGTAGCCTTGGCTTTTTTAGTACTTATATACAAACTAAATTTACCAAATCAGGAATAAATTTATAAACATACATTGTAAACTGAAAGGGTACATATGTAGGGTACAACAGACTGGCAAGAGTACAAATGTGTATTTAAATTTAGGATTTATTTTTAATTCAATAATATTTTTTATCATTTAATATCGATTATTTCAGGATGTTTGTATAATGTTCAGAAAATTGCTCATTTTAAAACCTATATAAAAAGTTTTTTATCTCAAGGGTACATATATATATATATATATATATACCCTTAAATCTAAGGTAAATGCTGACCATGCATATTAATTTGCATATGAATGCACATTTACAGTGACTGTCGTTAGATTATTATCAATAATTATATCTTTGAGTATTCTGCAGTTGGGGAGAATGAGAAACAATTTGGTATTTATTGTTAATTCCACTCCTGATTCAATTGTGTGTAAACAATATGTTTTTCAATTCATATGAAAGAAAAAGAATTTTAAGGTCAATAACATCATTTAAATGAAATAAAGATATACTATCTATAAGGTCTTATAAGCTAAAGCTTTTCATCCCAAATTCGACCAAATAGATGCTACACCTATCGTAGAAAAAAGAATCTTTTTAAGTGTATTCTCGAAGTAACCGCAGAGAAAAATACCAGAATAACAAATTAACATATGTAAGGTATTTAAAGTAAGGGTATACTCATGTAGGCAATTTCGTAAATAATTGACTATTTTTAGGTTCCATTCTTTAAAAATTAAATAAATATGAAAAAATTGAAGAACGAGCGTGTTCAAATTTGCGTCAAATGTTGTTTGTACACTTCTTAATCAATAGCGTAACTTAAAAGGGACACATAAGCAGCTAGTATACATTTCGCGGAACGAAATTTTTATTGGGGGGGGGGGCTAGGGTTTTTAGGGGCGCACTGAGGGGGTGTCGGGGATCTACGGCAAAATTTTATTTTAACTTTTATATGTCCTAGAATGCAGGAGATAGTCTGTCTGGAAATTATAAGCAATAGTTTACAACTTGTAAAATAGTGGTTTCGAGAGGATAAAAAACATAGTTAAAAATCGAAAATAAAAATTCTGCAGGGGCGCCAAAAATTAAGTAAAAAAAATATTGGATGGGCGGAACCCCCCTAGCCCCCCCCCCCCAGCTCCGCGGTCCCTGAGTAATTATCTCCTTTATTAGTCTGTATTGTTATTAGCTGATATGAAGTTTGAAAACAGTAAAATGATATTTCTTATTGAGACTCTTAGGAGAAACGAATTAAAAACATAGTTAAAAATCGAAAATAAAAATTCTGCAGGGGCGCCAAATGATTGCGAACGAATGCAACAGCAATACACGATATCATATAAGCACTGCATGGCCTGATGCTGCAAAATTGCGAATAATTCAAGAACTTGTTGAAGAACTTCGAGATGGCAGACGGCAATCATTTGAACCAAGTATATAGTGGCCGACCAGTTAGTCATACAAAAACAACATCAATCTCAATTGTTATCACTTTCGGAACGCTTCTTGATATGTCTCACAAAATTAAAAAGTATAAATTTGATAACAATTGAAGCCTGTAGAATGAGAACCGGCTAACTCACATTTTGGCGAATTTGAGTTATATGCATTTTCTTAGCTAATTTTGTCTGGTAATTATTTTGGTGAATTAAAAGCGGCTTAGCTCAGTTGCTTTCTATTCCAGAATTATTTTGCATGAGAACCGGATAACATACTTATTTGATTGAGGGAGAACCGGCTAATTTTGTTGTGAATTTAAGCTCAGAATTTACACAAATGGTTTCTTGAGGTAAGCTAGCTCTGTTATCCGAAAGAAGGTTTGTTTCAGTTTTCAAGATTGTGTTTTGACTTTTTGGAATTTTGACGTCCAGTACGTTGACCGATTTATTTCTAGTTCAAATATTGGTAAATTGTTCCATTATATGTATTTATCTTTACCTAATAAACCGAAAGACGATGTTCACATTCGATGTTATTCTGAAAACAATAGTAAACTGTTTTTTAAATTAGGAATTACAAAGATCGAGACATTAAATGAGCCTCCGCAGTTGGCTCTTGAAGAGCGTAACTTGAGAAAACTACAATCGTCATAATTTATTTACATTTCTTGAATATATTAGTTTGTTTTTCAGTGTACATATTATATATTTAAAAAAAAATAATTGTATTTGTCTAAACACATTCATCCGAATTTGTATTATTCGCATTTTTTTACTTCCTGTATCAACACACATCTTTTTGTATATATGTAATTAAAATTAAATGAACCTCCGCAGTTGGTTCTTGAAGAGCTAATGGTAATCGTACGGCTAATTCTAACACAACTCTGCATATATCTCAACCGTGTCAACCCCAGCATCAACCAAGTGGGTACTCTCAAAATATTATGGGCTCGGGAATGCCTGGCGGTGCTTCTGGTGTTGCTACTGATCCTGAAAAGCGCAAACTTATCCAACAGCAACTTGTTTTACTTTTACATGCTCATAGATGTGAGCGTCAAGAACAAGACGGGAGTGGTCTGTAAGACTCATCAATGTACAATGACTCACTGTAAAACAATGAGAGGAGTTTTATCTCATATGTCCAATTGTAAAGAAGGTAAGAATTGTCAAACGCCACACTGTGCTTCATCTCGTCAGATCATTTCTCATTGGAAAAATTGTAGCAGTAAAGAATTTCCTGTTTGTGAACCTTTAAAACAACAAAATCAACGTGCTCCAGCCTCTTCGCGTCCTTAACAACCAATGGTCTCAAACAATAGAGTAATTAGACTTGTTCCAGCTGGTGATGGAAATAACATGGCAGCCGTCAACGGTGGACACATGAACCAACCTATTCGCTCATTTATGTCTAACGATCAACTTAACATGTCTAA
>JAUZNC010038291.1:0-18373 GCA_034780395.1 Vannuccia rotundouncinata | reverse complement strand
AATATACTTTTTTGGATTGAGGGGTCGGGAAACGCTGCCTTTTCTTTCGAAAGAAAGCATAAATATTGAAACAGACTAAAACGGTAAACAATTTTAAAAGATTAATCATGACATTCTTTCTAAAAATTGACCTCCCATATCGATTGTAGTTGAAAATTAAACCTGTCGATATAAACTGATGTTGCCAATGGATTAATTCAAAACAGAGGTAAAACGAAATTCTATCTGATTGTCGGTTTTTAGACCTTTATAAACACTATTTTCAACAACAACTTGGTGCTCTTTTATCGTTAATTAGTCGTCTTTTGCAACCAAATTTAAGTATTTTACATTGATAATATTTAACATAATTTACAAATATGTACTAATCTAAATATATATATTATTAGACAACAGCTTGTCCAAGAAGTCAATATTTAAATTGAATTCCTCTGAACATTTGTTATGTACCCAAGGTCATGTTTTAATTTTTTTCATTCCAGTTTTCGACAAAATTCAGGGTATCAGCTGTCCTTAAACTTCTCAAAAGATATTTTGTAGAAAATGTTATCATTAAAATGAATTTGGATCCTTATAAACTCAATTTAATACTGTATATTCAGGAACTGATCGATTACGATCGATATTCTACGTTTTATAATACATTTTAAAAATCAATTTATATATGGAAAAGTAAACATAAACATTGTATATTTATTTTCGTAATGAACTACTATGAAATATGTCCTAATTATACAAAATTGTGAAAATCACTTTTCAATAAATAATGGTGATAAGCTCTATTGAATCAGTCAACATCAAAATATGACCAATTCCTACAGAAAGTAGTTCTGCATTTTATTCGACATAACGTTTATTCGATTACGATCGATATTCTACGTTTTATAATACATTTTAAAAATAAATTTATATATGGAAAAGTAAACATAAACATTGTATATTTATTTTCGTAATGAACTACTATGAAATATGTCCTAATTATACAAAATTGTGAAAATCACTTTTCAATAAATAATGGTGATAAGCTCTATTGAATCAGTCAACATCAAAATATGACCAATTCCTACAGAAAGTAGTTCTGCATTTTATTCGACATAACGTTTAGTGCACTGGTTGTACAGTCATATGTCAGCAACTTACTGTATCCGTTCAGAGGATGTTTAAATGAATAAAACTCATTAAGCGAAATATTCACCATAATAAACCAATTCAGAGAACACTACAAATGGTAATACAGTTTATACATAGATAACAGATTCCAAAGTCCCAAGGAAAAAACGTTTAAAACTGATATTCCGATATAGCTGAAATTATTCGATATTATACAAAATATTTAAAACATAATTACAAAAATGATAACAACCATTGAATAAAAATTATAATGTGTGCATTAATAATAATTCCACTAATCAGCGCTATATTATACCAATATATCTATAGCAAACTGTTTACATTGTTAACATTATCTATTTTACTTTGTCTATTGATGGGAGTCACAATTTGTTGACTTCTAAACTAATCCATTATATCCGAAAATCTGTTAAATGGAACTCCGATATATCCAAAATCCATTAAACTTTTACTCTTCAAATTTAAAACGGCGAATAAACATTGGTTATGCGCGAAAATCCGATATATTTACAGATTTGACATAATTTACTATAATATATTACATAATTTTATACATTATGTATATTTTAACAAAGTTTTGCTTTTATTCCCGATTAAAATATTTTCCTATTTATCTTTTGTAAAAGGAAGACATGTTTAGCCTTTATTTTTGTATGTAATTCTATAATATATAGACAGTCAATTAATGATGTATTTATGATGCATAAACAATTGAATGTTAATTAATGTTTATTAATCGAGTTGATAAGAATCGCTTTGTTAATATAGCATACAAAAGAAATGGCGGTTGTATGAGTTTGACGAAATAACGGAGACACAAGATTATTAAATTTAGACAACATCAAATAACTTTATTACAGTTTGACTGATCACAATTAAACCGTGCATTGGCTACACAAAAATCTGCAATCACACTGGACGAAATCAAAAAACAACAGCAATGAAATCAAATCACAAAAGGGATAGTCAGCTAAGTAACATAGAAATCAAAACGATAATTTATGAACAAGATTTTTTTAATATATAGAATATAGACCAAATATTAACGGAACAATAAGGAGATAGGATCGATCCTCGAATTCTTAGAAAAGGTCTACATTAGCACAAAATTGAAATTTACATTACGGAAATGTCAAATATTTAAGAAGAGCTTTTCTAAAACATTTAAAATGCCACAATGTTTGACTTAATTCTAAACTTACAGGAAAACTTACACAAAATATACAGGACGATTATTTGTGGTTTTGTTCTCATATTTTAATACTTTAAAATATGAGATATACTAAAAATATTAGAAATAAATATTTAAAAATAAAATAAGTTAGGTAAGTTGATGTAATTAAAAATTGACTGTACCATTTAATCAATATTCCTTAATCTTTTTTTACGGGCGTCACAACGTTTGTGACATTTTAATAATTAATTCTACTAACACTAAAGCAAAACATTAATATGGTCTGATATCACAATTGAAGAATAAAAATACTCAATTCAGAAAATATGTTTATTATCTTTTTTGGTAAGTAATCAAGTCACAATACTGAACATCTTTCACCTCTCTATAATCAGAGTACATTTATTCACGTTAAGGTTTTATATAAATAGAACAAAAACCGTAAATAGGTTTAGGGATAGGGAAGATAGCAGTATTGTCATAGCAGTATTGTCGTAGCAGTATTGTCATAGCAGTATTGTCATAGAAGTATAATTGTCATAGCAGTATTGTCATAGCAGTATTGTCATAGCAGTATTGTCGTAGCAGTATTGTTATAGCAATATATGCATAGCAGTATTGCCATAGCAGTATATGCATATTAGAATAGTTATCGTGGAATATTACCTAGTTACCAAGGTTACATCCATGTCAAATTTATCACATGTCAAGTGAACCACATTTCAGTATAATACTTTGTAATTTAATGGGGTGAGAGATTTTGCAAATGATCAAAAATATAGTCAATTCATACATTCATACATCCAGTTAGAAGAAGCTATCAATCAAATTTACGGATTCTTGCCAATTTAATTATAAATTTATTTGCCCTTGGAATCATAAATTACCGAAAAATGACCTCAAGTCTGAGAATTAGTCATAAATCTTAACATATATAGTTACAATGATGTTTGAAATGTGATATCTTAGGAGTACTTTAAGACCGGAACTACGAATTAAAAGATGTCTAACCAAAGTACTTTTAATTTTTTGTTTTCATTCAGAAGATAAATTCCGTCATTGGTGTTTTATATATAAACAAAGAATAAAATGATACGTTTTCTCAGTTAAATCTACAGCCCTTAGAGATGTAATGTATTAATATTTTGACGCAGATAATTTAACAAGGACATATTTATTAAATAGGCTCTAATATTCTTAATAATAAATAAAAATTCTAATATAGTGGAATAAACTGGAAAATAAATTATAAAACAATTCTCAAAACTCTCTATATAAAATTATACCGCAATACAACTAATATTAACACAATTAAATATGTTCCTAAATGTTACCAGACGATTCGATTCTTATAAGCTTCTTATAGTCTGGTTTTTAGTTATAATTTTTTTTAATATTAAAACAATTTTCCTCTGTTTTAAAAATTAGCTCATTTTTCTTCAGTTTTTATTTACATCCACCAAAGAAGCAGAAGCCCTAGAGGCGCAACACATTGTACATTTTTTTAAAGTTTCAAATTCATTTATTTTAGTTGTAGCCTTTTAATATTATTTAGGACGTTTATATTTTTCTTTTATTATTTTAATTTGTATTATTAATCAAAAATTTCTTTTCATGATTAAGGTCTAGCTGTATAAACAAAAATAGTTGCCTTCTTCATTATTCTTCTTGAAATATAGACACTGTTAAATATACCACTTTATAACAACAACTGTATTTCCTGACACTGAACTAATAAACACACTCGTATAATTTATGACAGTTTGCACCTCATGTGAGAATTGATATTCGTCAAAGTCAAGAAAAGTCGAGAGAATATTAATAACGTTTTTTTAAAAACTCACGGAAAATCTAAACTTATATTAATTTTAAATGGAGAAAACAATTGTTTAAAAATATTAAACAAATAAACAAAATATGAAAATGAATATATTTAGTATTTTCAAGATCTATTTCTCCTTTATTGAACAGCCTTTAGAAAGAGTCATTTTTTACATGTTATTAAGAACCAATTTCAATAAACATTTTGATAAATTTACAATTATTCATTTATAAAATTCAAGATTTTAGTTAAATAGATATTTTTAAGAATTCCATTATAATGCAGAAAGACGGCAGTTCATTCCAGCTGTATTAGACATTTTTTTCTTCATCGTATTCAATTTATTTCCTTCAAAGATATTTTCTTTAATATTTTCCCACAATTTTTTTGTTGATAGAAATCAAAGATTGTTTCGTGCAATTTGGAAGATATATTATTTTATAACGAATATTTATCAATATTTTTTGGGTTTCTTTATAATTAAATTAAGTATATGGTATGCTTGTTAGACAGCATAAGTTTATTAATAAAAATATAGTTTGATATCTATTTAGCTTATCAGTTACATTCAATACAATATAAAAGTGGTCTAAAAAACTTAAATATTTTAAATATTGACAAAATACGTAACCTCAGAATTAAACTGAATAGAATAAGTGTCAAATGTATCTATTTTAATAGCAAACCTTATAATGAATGTAATACAATTGAAACATCAATAGAATCGACATTAATGTTGATAAAATTTTCTCGATTTTATGATGCAGTTGGATGACAAAATTTGGTATGACATCTTAATATTATTTAAATATCATTTACACATTTTTATGAAATTTTAGTGACAAATTCTAAAAATTCTTTTCTTTATAATAAAATATTTTTTAAAAACAAATTTGAAGTTTCATTAAAGTTATTCAATAATTTAAATCGGTAAGATAATTTAATGGTAATTTGAGTTGAAAGTGTGAATTATCAATAATCAAATTATGTTTAAACTACTAAAAATTAAAATTAATAAATAAACTTGGCTTTATAGTGTTAAAATATATTTTATTGATTATAATGTTAAATAAAATATTATCTAGCAATATACAAATGAAATGCCGATATTTATATGTAATGTTCAAGTATGCTAAAGTTAAACTTTGAATTTAACTCAAGCTGGAAAATTATCGTAGAGAAATCAGTTTTTTTGTCGTAAATTTTTGACATATTATCCATCAAAGATTTACAAAAAATGTTTAAAAATATTTCTAATAACATTCTGCGTGTGTCGAGCATCTATCTAGCTAGAAGAGTTAAGCCAGCAAATTTTTAAACCTTTTCTGTAGTGATGTAGTGAATTTATTATAATTAATATTTGAAACACCAATAGAAATGTATGAAATTATGTGCAGTTTATATCTTACTGCATCCAGCAAAGGATTTTTTTTGGCGGTTAAAGAAATGAACATATTTAAAAGTAAATAAATCATTAATATAATTAGATTTTAAAATTTGATTAACTTAAGTTTTACCAAAGTGAGCGTTTTGAATATTAGTATTTAAATATTGTTTAAATAAATTTGTTTTAATTTAATTTATTTAATTTCTGAATAATAAAATAGCAATACTATTTATTAGAACTATTGACATTTTTTTAGAGATTACTTAAATATTTTAATAATGAAGTATATGCTGATTAAAGTATTCCAGAAGACAGCTTCGTTAAAAAGAAAATCTGAAAAGTTATATACATAACAAAACAAAACAAAATGAAAATTATAATATATATGGACAAAACGGTTTTCATCAGATGTTTCATTAAATAATGAATACGTAGAAAAATAAATGAAATTTCATCAATATAACTATTTTAAAGTTTACACAAATTTTGGTTTTCTAAATTGCTATTTATATCTGACTTCTGAAAAAATCTAGATTTAGAAAAGTTTTTTAAAAAGGTAATTATTACATATATTCATATTAATCGTTATAAGATTAGAAACTAATATTTCCAGTTTTCTGTAAACGTGTAACGTTTTATTATTCCGTTTTTAAATAATTTTAAGTTTATTATAGTTAAGCTCTTATTTTCATTAATTTTCGTTCTTATTAAAATGCACTCTATAAATCTATTATAAAAATAAATAAATGATAAGATATATTATAAAATATCCCCTATTATATGTCTATTTTATATGATTATTATTCTACTTCGAATATCAAAAGTCGTTTCAAATTTATACACAGTATATACAAAAAAGCTAAGTTAATGTTGTCTTTAACAGATATAGTAAAAAAAACATGTTTCTTAAACGTTTACAGTAGAAACCTATTACTAAACTTATACTTTTAATAGTACAGATTTAAAAAACAGTAAATTTAATAAATTCTGTAATTTTCTAGTTGATATACCTATTTTTTCTAATAAGTAAATTTAACGAAAATAAAATGTTGCTGACTGGCTAAAAGATTAATAAAAAAGGACTAGATTGTGTTTAGTATAACAGTATTTTTCATTTTGTCAGCGGTTGGATATTTTCTTCGAGAGCTTTGGATCAGCTGCTATAGCCGCTTTGAGCTGAGTTTGTTCAGTTGCTACCTGCATTGCACTTTGTCCAAAATATAATGCCCGCAGAGTTTCATCAACATTTTCCGGTTCTCCCCGGACATTCACGAACAAGAGGCACTTGGAGTCGCCGCCCAATGTTGGCTTAAGAAGAAAGGTGAGTTTAGTCTCCCTATAAGGTGGCTTCTGTCGCCGCCTTAACGAATCGAAGACACGACCCAAAGAAGTCAGCGATTTATTAATGGAAGTGGCCTCGGTAAAACGCTCCCCAGTCGCTCCAGACTTGGAAACATTTTCCGAACCGGCAAGATCACAAAGTGTTAAGGTTCCCTTACTGGACATTTGGTGAACGTTATTAATTCCATTAATCTTAAGCAATAAAACTAGATGGGACCGGGAAGATTCAATATTCATTACAGTAGAGCCAACCTTTCGATTTTTGGTCCCTAATTCCAAATAGGATATGATGTCCTGCTCCGATTTAACCATATGCTCTGAAAGTGATTTCAAAATTAATTCGTCGTCTTGATTGGTCATGATTTTTACATTATTTAATACTGGCTTATCTTTGTCGGCATTCAACGTCAACAGATCTCGGACGTCTTCATTATATATCTCAACCATACTTAAGCACATTTCATACGTCCACTGTTTACGATCATTGCAAACTTTCAATAATTCCTTAATCGCCCGACGATTGACACCGGGATCGTTAGCCGGCCCCATCATTGTATGAGTCTTACCACTGCCTGTCTGACCGTAGGCCATGATACAAACGTTAAATCCATCCACACAAGAGGTTATTAATTCAACAACAGAGTCGAAAACTTTCGACTGGGTTGTTGTCGGGCCGAAGACCTTGTCAAAAATGAAACACTTCATTGAACTTCCCCAACTTTTTGTCGCCTTTTCTGGAAGAGAATCAGCTGGTATGATGATTTTATCATCGGACGAAATCTTAAGAGAGCAGGCATGATGCGGCCTGACTCTGCAGTACACACGAATGTTTCCAATCATTTCCTGAAGTTTGTTGTGCAACTTTTTACGACGAGTTTCCTCCTCCTTTAATATTCTTTCTAATTCTAAAACTCTTTGTTGCATTGAGAGGACATCCTTTTTAGAATTGATCTTCTTATTTTCTGTCTCTTCAGCATCCTTTTTATTGGACAGATTGGCCTCTTGTTGCAAATTAATTGCTGTTTGAGATTCCTTCAGCTTATACATAGCATATCGGAGCTCATCCCGAAGAGTATTGACATAAACTTTGAGTTTGGCGCGTTGATCTTTGGCCTTCTTCAGCACATAATAAACACGCTCTTTAATAGCCAACTGTTTGTCCAACTCCCCTCGATAAATTCGACACTGGGCCACCAAATCCGACAGAAAAGCTGAGGAAGTTTTTATCCCGATTTCACTGACTGGATATACATTTGCTTCCGCTATGCCAAATTCTGCCGCTAGCTCAAGAAGTTTACCCTCCAACTGAGAAAAGGGACGAATTCTCTGAAACTTATCCGGTTCTGATTCAATAATAGTATGTATTAATTGGTAATCTTTATACATAATATCAATCGCATCAATTAAACTATGATATTGCCGTTTCCACCGCTTAGCTATGTATGCGGAGCTTCCTTCGCTTATCGAAATGGTTTGAGAAGAATGATCAAATTTGTTTTTTTTCTTAGCTACACCCAGAGCGAATTTGTCCAGAAATTGATCAATGGTTTTTCTTTCAGAAAGAGGAATAATTTTTCCAATCGAACATAGATGTAATTGTCGTTTGTGTTCATTTTCTAGAATTCTGTAAGAATCCAATAAATAAGAATAATGTTGCTTATATCCGATGAGTTCTTGACTAACAGTTCCAGGCTCTTGATGGATATGATAAAATTTTCCTGTGTTTTCAGTGTCCTCAATTTGTTTATCTAACATGGCCAAATACTGTGTCGATACTGTCATGGTACTATCGACACTGGATCCGCATTCAGATAAAGGTTCTTCACAATCATTATCTAAATTATAATTACTAGAAGCCGGAGAACTTATCAGCGATGTATCCTGAGAATCTCGACCTTTTTTGTAGTTCTTTTTCTTGTGACGTAAAGTTGGCGTTTCCATTTGATTAAGAATTTATCTACTTCATTTATCGATAAAAAATAAAAGTTACCTTTCCATACTAAATAGTATTTTCAAAAATCGAGAAATTCAAACGTCAGTCAAATTTAAAAATTATAGCAATTGATCGATATAATAATATTTTCTTTAATGACGAAAGTTTACTGTATAAGATAAGCATTGATATTGTAATTTTATCTAGATTGCAAAAGTATAATGAATTACATTCGAAGACGCGTCTTGGAAATTTGTACTGGTATTTATTTACAAAAAGAAAACCAATTCAAAACACGAACGATGTATGTTTCACAACTTTTTGATATAATTTCAGAGGGAGCCGATAACAACAATAACTCTATAGTCACAAATGAACTATGTAGAATTTAAAGGCGTTTTGATAAAAAGGTGAATCAGATTCGTTAATACACGTAAGAAAACTATTCACAAAACATCAGAACCAGATGGAAAAGTAAAAGAGGCATAAGAGAACAAGTCAAGAATGATATTAACATTAGAGGCAAAGTTTGATTATAGACTAAGTCCCCTGGGAAGAAAACAAGATTGAAATGTTTGATACACTAGTTGAAAATCATGGATGCAAGAGCGAAGATCTTGAAAATACAAAGAGAATTGCTATCAAAACTCTTCAACATGCAGGGAAAAATACCCTGAACTATAGAATTCAGAAACTTAAGAGGACAGCAAGAGAAGTTAGCCGGCACAAAGACGTTATTTTTCAGTGGATACCAAGTCAGCAGGCATCGATGGTAATGAACAAGCCGATGCAAAGGCGAAAGAAGGAACTTCTTATGATCAAGAGCAACTACCAAATCTTTTATCAAAAGAAGTATAAAAAATAACTTCCAACTTAGTGAGAAAAATGCATGAATTTACAAAAACAAAATTAAAAAAGAATAAATCTTGTTAGTGCGAGGGAGAAAAACTGACAGGCGGAGCTGAAGATAGCAGAGAGAGATATTGCGTGTAAGAAGGAGCTACTATTCTTGGGAATAACGGTTGATACTGGTCTGACGTTCAAAGGACAGGCAGAGAAAGTGATTGGAAGATGAAGAAGAGAGTGAAGGTCATCAAAGCGCTTGCAGGAAGAAGCTGGGGTTGGAGAAGAGCCGAGCTCATGATGGTGTATAAGATGGTCGTGGAGAGTTGCGTCTGGTATGAAAGTGCGGCATGGATGCCTTGGCTGGCGAAGTCCAGGATGAAGGAGATTGAGAAAGCGCAGAGAGAAGGACTCAGAGCAGTATCTGGGCAGGTGAAATCAACGCCCGTGGAAGCGATGTATCTGGAGACGGGAGTGACACCAGTCGGAGTAGAGGCTAAGCGGAGAGCTATGGTGACGTACGAAAAGGCTATGAAAGGAAAGAGAGAGGACCCGAAGCGGGAACTGTGCAAGAAGGAGGGGAGGGTTAAATTGGCAGCAAACAAAGGATGGAGGGAGCAAGCAAAGAAGGACTGTGGACTGATTTTCCAAGGGATCAGGTAAGAGTTCAGCAACAGGAGGAGAGAGCGTGGAGAGGGATAGCGGAAGCCGGAGTGGAGATCTACGATAAGCTGGTAGACGAAGTGGATAAGAAGGGAGACCGGGAGAAGCTCAGGCAGACGGTGGAGACGACCATCAGGAATAAAGGAGAGGTGGAGATGAGAATCTTTACAGATGGATCGGGGGAGTGTGGAGATTGTGTGGAGATGGTGGGGCAGCATGCGTGTCGCAGTGTGGAGACAGGGAGGAGATCATCAGGAGGAGGGCAGCAGGGAGGATTTGTAGTTCTTTTGGAGTTGAAGCAAGGGCAATTAAGCTAGGGGTAGAGTTGATCGAGGAGAGGAAGCCTAGGAGTGTGTTAGTCTGTTGGAGATGGAAATGGAGATGGAGGAGCTGAAGGAAGATTTGTGTAAGGCGGCTGACGGAAGTTCGAGGATAGTGCTGCAGTGGGTCTCTATAGCCAAGTCGGAATTGAGAGAAATGAAGGGGCAGATCGGGAGGCTAATGTAGCCAGGGGGAGGACCAGGAGGGGGTGGGGGGCTTGGTTTGAGTGTGCAAAGAGGGGGTATATAGGAGGGTTAGGTATGAGCCAGGAATAGAGAGGGATGATGGGGCACCAAATTGGCGTCAAGAAGGACCCGGGGTGCGATCGAGTGAGTAGATGGAAGATAAGGATCACTGACTGATGTGTGAGCGTTAGGAGACCACGAGGAGAGCGTGTGAAATTGAGAAGGTGCTGGACCTTGCGGATGATCACCTCGTGTCACTGTTCCTCGGAGGGTCGCCCCTAAGTGGATGACCCAAAGAGGGAGCCTGCAGCCGCAACCACAGCAACAACATCAACTTCTACCCAAAGACATTACACTATATAACTACAACTAGATCTGCAATCTAAAATTAAATGCTTATCCGGCGTGTTAGGCAAAAAACGGTAAAAAAACTTGAAATTGATCAATTAAATTGAAGTAATATGCAATTATAAGTTAAAATCAACTAATCAAATTGGAGTTTTTTGCCTAACACGATGGCTAGAAATTTTAAATGCATTAATTTTTTATTGCAGATCTAGTTTAAAGTATAGATATATAATGTCTATCCATCTACCTCATTATTTTTGATTGAAGCAGATCGAATGCTGTCCTCATAAATATAGACTTTATGTCACTTTATTTCCATCTATTCTATAGATAATATAAAATGGACTTTTTATATTATATTTTTTATAATATATTTTATAATTGATTATTTATTTGAAAAATCAAAACCAACAGAATGCATCGAAAGATTGATTTGATTTTATAATTGATTGTTTTAAATTATATATTGAGATAAACTGATAACTGAGATAAAACTTTCTATATTTATTATTCTATAAATCACAAGTTCTACTGATAATTCATAAACATTTTACGTATTTAAAACAATTTTAAATTAACTATTAACAATTTGTCATGAATATATCAAATTGTAATTAATAGTGCAATAGATTTTTGATTTTGGACATTACAAATACACTATATAACTCAAAAAACAATGTCGCTTAACAAGGGTAATACACCCAATCGACGCGAGAAAATTAAGGGTTGCATTTCCTCCTTGTCAATAAGATCGGAGCTTGATTATCGCTCTGACCTGGGTTCTAGCGGTGAGAGTATAAATACAATGCAACTTGAGACTCCCCAGTTATACTTTTTAGATCATGATACAATAAGTTGCGGCGGAGATCTTATGAAGTACAAATCCTCTTATGTTCAATTGTTGCAAAGCTTCAAGGCTTTACAGAGTGAGCATTCTTACCAGTTGGATAAAATAATGGCAAAAGACACAAAACATGCCCTAAAGGAGAAAAAACCTATTGAAGAATTTCTTGATGATTTCGCTATTCGTGTTGCAAACAAAAAAGAAAAGTTTGATAAGGAACAAACACTAGAAGCTATAAATGAAGGCAACGCGTTATTCACAGCAAAACGGTGGAAAAGACGCTATTGCAAACTCATGGATGGCATTGATTTGTTATACCGCGATTATAAAATGATCCACTCTATAATGGATACGGAACCTGAAAAAATATTACACAGGAAATTAAGCTCTGCATTAGAGGGTCGACTCGATGAACTTCAAAATTTGTATGGCGTACACGAAAGTATTTACGAAGAAAGTGATTTAGGAATTACGATTTCAACAGTTTTTATATCTGATCTGGTTTCTCAGAGTAGGATCTATAGAGGAGAGCTAGATAAACAATTTGCCATCAAAGAACGATTATTTTATGTTTTAAAAAAGGCAAAAGAGCAGAGGTCAAAATTGAAAGTTTTCGTTAACGCTTTGCGGGATGAATTGAGAGACGTAATGCACAAATTTAAGGAAACACAGGTTGCCCTAGCTGCTCAGCTTTCAGAGAATAAACAGAGTAAACCGGTTAGTAATGTAGGTAAATGCAGTCAAGTTGATGCCGCTGATATACTTCAACTTCAGCAAAAAATTGAAGAACTAGAGCGTATACTTAAAGAAGAGGAGACCAGAAGAAAGAAACTACACAATAAACTCCAGGAACTTATTGGCAATATTCGAGTCTACTGTAGAATACGACCTCATCCAAATTCTTTTATGAAAGTTTCTTCGGACGACAAACTGCTTCTGACTTCTGAACTCTTACCGGAGAGAATCACGAAGAGTTGGGGCACATCAATGAAGTGTTTCATTTTTGACAAAGTGTTTGATCAATCCGCGACTCAGAGTAACGTATTCGATTCAGTGTCAGAGCTTATTACCTCGTGTGTTGATGGCTTTAATGTTTGCATTATGGCCTACGGTGAAACTGGCAGCGGGAAGACTCACACAATGATGGGAACACCAACTGACCCGGGAGTGAATCGGCGAGCGATTAAAGAGCTCCTCAGAGTTTGTCAGGAGAGGAAACAATGGACGTATCAACTGTTTCTCAGCATAGTTGAGATTTATAATGAAAACATCCGTGATCTACTAATATCGGATAAAAATTCGAGTCAAAGTTCCGTTAAAATAATGTCCTCTCAAGATGATGAAATTATATTACAAGGTTTAACAGAACACGAAGTAAAATCGGAAGCTAATATTATTTCTTATCTTGAGCTTGGCGAAAAGAATCGTATTGTTGGTTCAACTTTAATGAACAGTCAATCTTCGCGATCACACTTGATATTGCTACTCAAAGTCAATGGGGAAAATAATGTTCATAAAACTTCCAGCAGGGGAACGCTAACATTATGCGATCTAGCTGGATCAGAGAATATTTCCAAATCGGGGGCTACAGGTCAGCGTTTTACGGAAGCGACCACTATAAACAAGTCTATGACGTCCCTAGGTCGTGTATTTGATTCGTTGCGTAGACGTCAGAAGCCATGTTACAGAGACACCAAGCTGACCTTTCTACTTAAGCCAACCCTTGGAGGAGATTCAAAATGCTTGCTGCTGATCAATGTACGATCAGAAGTGGAAAATGTGGAAGAATCTTTGCGCGCTTTGTTTTTCGGTCAAAATGCCATGCAGGTCGCCCCAGAGCAAACTCAACAAAAGTTAAATTCTAAAACCAGCAAGAAAAAGCCAGAACATAATTGAACAAGGAATTTTCTAACATAATTGCAATTTACAGTAAATTATATTATCGCGAAAGATATGCAGAATTCTAATTTATGTTTTAATCTAAAATGTATATGGCTAATAGATATTACATGTTTATTGTATTGTAGACTAACTCGATATTTATATTAATACACATAGAACTATAATCGGGGTGATATATTTACCTGTACACAGTATGCAAGCATTGCTTTTATTAAATAGATCATAAGTTATCTCTATATGTAATTAGTGGTATTTAAAAATACATAATATTTATACATATAGTCTATTTATTATGTTATTTTTGTAGACGTGATTATAAATAAATAAATGTGTTGTATTAATTCACGTAATAGTACCGCTTTTAGGATGTCATATGTATTTGTTCATTTTACCTGCAATAAAAGATAAAACCATTAAAAATATAAACACCAGTATGATTTCTGAGATTTACTAGGTTTTAATAAAAAAAATTAAGATGTGTTGAGAACGAATAAAGAGCCATATTATTCACATTTTAATGATAATAAATTTATGATTATATTTACAAAGATTGAAAGATGGTTTTTCATTTGTCCACTAAAAAGCATTTATAAAAGTATTATTAAAAAATGAGATTAATTTTAGAATAAAATTGTTTTAAATTATAGCATAAGTCTGGTGCTATAATCAAATATTTTATTAAACGTTTTGTTTCGAATTATATAGAAAATATGCTTGTATGTAAAAATAAAGTATATAAATTGTTTATGTTTTGTCTTTAATAATTCCGTTTAGAAATAAATTTGATTTGATTAAAATAGATTATATTCCTGTTTGTTTACAATTCAGACATTACAAATAATTTATTTGTGTATTTATGACTTTAAATATTGAGTATTTTCAAGAATTGCCTTGAATCTAATATTGCTTTTACAAAATACTTTTCTTCATTTTGCTCCAATCATTTTCTAAATATTTAATACCGGCAATTATTGCACTATGGGAGGTACAAATTCAAAACATTACGTTGAACATAAAAATTGCTTCCTTTTGAGTTCAGAGTTCAAATGTATTATACTTATTAATTAAATAAGTACCTATATACATGTTTTTTTATAAAATAAAACAAATTATATTTTAATCAAGTATATCTAAATGATTTGAAAAATTACATTATAAAAATGATTTATTTTAGATTGAATACCCAATAAATCAAGTAGAAAAATAACACCATAAATTAATTATTAAAGCAACGTTAAAATATGACAGGATTAAACCATCTTTAATATATTTTACATTTAATTTTTCATTTGATTCAATATACTATAACGTTTAAAATACTATCCAAACTTTTAAATATTTCCAAATAATGTTGTGCTGATTTATGGTATACACTATGTTCGTTTCATTTTATATTCTATCAAAATATTGATATACAACTTGGTAATTGATATATTGATAAGATATATACTTTTCATTGATAGCATTCAGTGTTACCCAATCAATTGATATAAGTAAGGATAAAGTTCATTTTTTACCGCTGAAAAACCATCCCTTCTTATTCTTCATATTTTGGGAATTGGTCATTATTTCAAGTCTGGGTGCGTGTGATAGCTGATACATTGCTTTAGAAAAGGTTGACAACTTCTCTTCCATTCGATGCATAGAAGTGGTGAGCTCTTGTATCCTATTTTGATGCCGATGAAGTCTAGGCAATAAACTTTTAATTATCTCATTATTCTCTTGAACCATTGATAGAAGTTCCTTCTGTCTTTTCGATGGAGCGTCCATAACGGCATCGAAATCTAAAACAATCTCCATAGAGTTGCAATATTCTTGGGGAAACATAACGAAGGCCTTGTCGAATTGATCCAGGGTATCGCTCAGTTGTTGCAGATCATGAAGACGGTCGTGCACAGTGTCCATGTGTCTTAAGTGCTCCCGGTCATCGATGAATTTCTGCTCGCCGTATTCCGTTGGTGGTTTTATAGAACTAGTGCGCGATAGCGGACCCATTAACTTTTGTGGTGGAGGGTTAATTTTCTTTTCATTACTTGTAAATATTTGGTCCGATTGTCTTTGTTGATGCTGGGATTTATTTGGCGATATTTTTGGAGATAATTTTTGTCTCATCAAAGTGTTTATTTGTAAATCACTGTTGGCTTGTGGTCGCTGTTTTGACGACTGGTTATCGTTGTTCATATTTACAGTGGTTATTTTTTGCTTTCCAGAATTACTCAAGTTCTTGTTGTTAGTTAATAGAATACTTTTTCTTTCTTTTTGTGTCAAAATAGCATCGTTTAATACACTTCGATCAGACTTTTCCAAAGATTTGGAAGAAGGATCCACAGCACCATTTTCTTTCGTATTAATTTGTCTTTCTATATTAAGATTAGTTTCATTGTTTTTGGCATCATCATTTGCTGCATTTTTTAAAAGAGAATGCTTCATTCCCATTATCATAAGAACCGTTACCTATATCTTGAATTGACCATATCATAATTTAAATATAAGATGAAATAATCGTTAAATTATTCGATATTATTTAAAATTGTTCTTTTAAACTTATAAAAAATTATTATTTAGTTATAGATATTTTAATCATATCTAAATTGAATTAATTGTTTATCCAAAAGCTATATAAACTACATCATCGACTAACAAAATGGTACACATTTTTTCTTTTATAAAGTTATTATTTCAAAGCAGCACATGTTTATTAAATTCGTAATACAGTACCAGAAAAACTACAAAATATTATATTGTACATAAATAGAGTTGAAGCAATAGTGAAGAAATCTGAAAACAATGTCAATGAAAAGTATAGAAATTTCTATTTTTAGAATTATTAGTTTTTGCGGTAGTATAAACATGCATAACTAATGTTTATACATTTTTAAGAGTTCTATGAGTTCTATGGTATATAATTTAATTTCATATAACTTATTTCTATGAACGAGCATTCTATGGTGTTGATTTTTTGACAGATATATATATATATATATATATACATTTTAAATATTATTTCAATGGTAAAGTTTGAATTGACAGTAAATTGATATTGATCTGCATTATAAAATCCACTAGAAAATAATAATGTCCACTATGTCATAGAAATTATAGGTTATAACCATAGACTATGGTTACAAAACTAAGTATATATGCATGATTATAACATTTATCCAAAAATATTGCGAAAATTCTGAATTTTTATTCTACTAATAGTAGAATATGGTAGATTTTCATTTATCAGATAACTAATGTTTTTGTATTCATTGCTATATCGTCTAGGATAGCGCCAAAAATATTATTATCTCAGTTTTAAAATAAGAGTTGGATATGTGTATATATATTATCTTACTCTATATAGGAGATAATTAATTCGTCACAATCTACGCATTTTAAAATATGTGTATTTGTATTCTATATGAGTCGAAGGCGAATAGAATCCATATAAAGATTATAAAATAATTAGGTTTCACTAATTATCTCAGACTATAGAGAAGGATCGATACAATTCATCGATACAATTTAATTTATTGACACTCCTATGTTTGGTAATAAAATAAGAGATTTTAAAATAAATTTGCATATAACATTTTTATAGAACTATTTTATAGGGTAATCCTATGGTCAGATCATATCCCAGATCACAGATCATGGTTAAAATATTTTACACTTCATGGATGTTAATTAAAAGTAGAAAAAATAAAATCACCAATAAAAACAAGAATTATTCGTAGACACTTTAAATATCAATATAACTAATCTAAATCACATTTTTCACATCCCATTTAAAAGCATCCGATTTCTTGAGAACGAGATATTTGACAGAATTGGCTGCGCAACCTTCCGGAAAAGGGTTTTGATATAAATTGGGACAATTAATTAAAAGTTAATATTTTAACAAAGACTTCCCAAGACAAATCCAATTCTTTTTAATACAACAATTGAAATTACATTGATTTTGTCATTTAAAAGAGCACAGAATGAGTCACTGATCAGGCATATAGCGTCAAGGTGAATTATTTTATAACGAGTAATAATCGTCTGAGTCTGAGGTTTTGCAGATATAATACATTGTAACGTTAATTATTCAGTTTCGTTTATGGAGCCATTTATAATCCATTTGGAAACAAACTCAAGTAGCTTAAAAATGGGGAGCTCTTTCTCAGACATTTCTTATTGAACTAATGAAGTAAATATTTCTTTTAATATTAATTGATTCTAAATATCTATTAAAGTACCTATCTGTTATTTCTACGATTTTTTGGATTATCGATCTCCCATTTTTTCCTACATTGTCGTCCGCTTTTTGGAAATCAATGCGTTTACAACCTATGTATTAGCATAGATATTTTCCATTATATATAGAACTAGATTGGACGTCTAGAATATTTCTATACTAAAGTATGTTGCATCGCGTGTATGGCAAATCCAGAGTTGTGATTGGTTAAATAATTTGAAAATAACTTTAAGAGAATAGATATATTTAATTGA
>JAUZNC010038280.1:0-16978 GCA_034780395.1 Vannuccia rotundouncinata | reverse complement strand
ATTTAGATTTTAAATGAGTAATATTTAAATAAAATGAAATAAAAATTGAAAAAATGTCTAATTCAATTAATTTAAAAGAACAGTTTAAAGATTAGGGTTATACTACAGTGCAGAGTTATATTAAAGTTACACTTTGTAATTTATAAAATTCTAAATCAGTACTTAAACATTATCCTCAATACAAAATATATATTTAAACAGTAAAACTCATAAAAACATCTTGCATTCATACAAATAGTCATACTACACAGCCAACACCACATCCAAGCAAAAAATAATTACCTAGCATAGGTATTATATCAAACTATATTAAAAAATATATAGTACCTATTTATACCACATTACCACTGGGTCACATTATTGCTCATTTTCAGAGTGAATTTTTAGCTTTGGTTCATCCATATAATCAAATAAATTATTGGGATCAAAAGATTTTGGTTGGAATCACTCTTCTATAATTACTTACTTCTACAATAGAATGTTGTCTTAAGAATATAGAAATTGCCGACCCCAATTGGCATGAATGATTCAATCTGTATATTATTACCAACAACAAGATTAGTGATCAGAACAAAGTTGCTTTCTACTTAACTTTAATTGGCAAGAATGTGTACAAATTTTTGAGGGACTTATCTTTTCCAGTTAATCCAGGAACCAAAACCATGGCTCAACTAAAAAAAACTCCTAGAAGACCACATACAATCTGTAAATTTTGAAGCAACTGAGAGGGCTATCTTCCACAATATATCAAGAGAATTCAGTATAAAACTTCAGAGCTTTTCTACTGAGGATACAGCAACAGGCTCTAAAATGCAACTTTAAAGAACAACTTACCACTCAAGTATGGACAGGATTGTCGCAGGAATCAATGATCTGGACATTCAAAAGAAGCTGTTGCATGTTACCAAGCATAAATTCCAATCGGCCAAAGTAACTTTGGAGACATGGGATGATGTGAACACAGCTCTCAATGATTCTACTGACATCATGTTTGGTAACCCTTCCAAACAAAATTTTCAGAAATTCCAGCCACATCACAATGGGTCAAGGCTCAATAGTTAGTCCACTTCTCAAGGTTCAAATGTTCCAGGTTCTTCATTCTCCCAATCAATTAAACAAAAACTCAAGCCAACTGTTGTGACTGCTGCGGGGTCAGTTCTATAATCTTCATGCAAATTCCAGAAAGCTGAGTGCCATACTTGTCACAAGATGGAGCCCATATCTAAGGTCTGCCAAACCAAATTTTGCCAAGAAGGATAGTGCTTCAGAATCAGATATCAATGTTCTGACCTCTTCAACCTCATTGGATTGATTCAATCATCACATCTACTTCATGGTCCCTTTTGAAAAACAGAGAGTTTAATAAATTTGTTGTGGATAATGGAAGCCCAATTATCTTTATTCCAAGTATGGAGCTAAAATTCACTGGATTTGCAATCAAGGATTTGGAGCCTATATCCTGCAAAATTAATGGGTCTTTGGACACAATCCACACCCCTTTTTAAAAAATCTTAGATCTGCCACTACTATAATAGGATATATACAAACAACCATTTAAAATAACATATACAAATGCTGAATCAATATTCACTTTGTATAAAATAAATAAAAATATTTTATAAGCAATACCTATCATATAAAGTCATACAGAACATTTGTATAGTTTAAACTATATTTAACCTTTTCTTTTGGTCTTATGGGACAGAAAATTTACCTCTCCAAACAGCTATATAAATTCATATTTGTTAGATAGTATCCTTATTGGTTAATTATTTTTGCATTATTTATAATAGCAGCTAATATGGTGTGACGCATTAAGATAGCCTCCTATGCTGATTTATATATAATATGAATGCCATTTGACCTATACCTAAATACAATTCTATATTTTGCATGTTTATCCATTATATAAGATTACATGTTTATTGTATTTCATATAGGATATGCTTCTAAATTATTATAACTAGGCATACAATTATATATAGCTGAAGTTGTACTATAACATTATATTATACTAAAATTGAAATATCTTTCTAAGATAAAAAGTACATATATTATACATCTACATAGAGGAATACTTTCATATAATTATCTCATTGTCTTCTAAATAGACAATTTCATCAACAAGGCTCTTATAATATATATATATATAATAGTATACAAATATTTTATGTAGGTATAAAATAATAATGTGTGGTAGAAAAAAGTAGGTATAAAATAATAATATATAATTATATTATAACAAATTATATCCTATATATTATATATAGAATAGTAGTGTTTTGATAATATAGTAGAAATAGTAGGTACAATTATAGTATAAAATTGTAATATATAATAATATTATATAATTGAATTAAAACCAGTAGGCAAGTATGGAAACAGAATTGTAACATTAGAAATATATGAAGAGAATCTGTGAATGAAATTATTCAGTGATATGGTTATATATATACACTTATAATGTTGCCAGTTTTTCATTAGCCAATCAAAATCTTTTAATTTAGTGCATGTGTCTCTTAACTTATTCCTCTTCACCATTCAAATTTTAATTCCCTTTTGACATTGTGTATGTCCAATGGTTATTAGACTAAGACAGTGCTGCCACTGCCAAAATGTAAGAAATAATCACAGGGTAACTAATCAATTGCAGGAACACTTTTTGAACTATATAAATATATATAAGACACAATCCTGCAAAGAATATACAACAGTTATTTTTCCAAAGTTTTTCCAATTGCTTTTTTGAACAAGAATTCTGTAGAAATATTTCTATATCAGCATTACCATGATAGATGGAACAACAGGCTGCAGCTAGTGAAGTGATCAAGGGGTATTATTGAGAATTCTTTTCCATTTGACAAACTGTTTGTCATGCTTTTTCCACTACCACACCACTTGGACGTTGTTTGACTGGTAGAAGATTGTATAATCTGATTTCTGTATAAAGATTATCCAACTCCTGGCTAATCAAGTGGGGGAAGATTAGATTGGCAGAGGAAACAATTAAAACAGTATCTACTACAGAACATGCATCATATGCAGACAATTTAACAAAATCTAGAAGCTCCACTTTAAATGAACAGACCCATTTTTCTTGGTAGCTGTCAGCTTCATTAAATAAATTGCTGTAGTAGCAGTCACTTAGATTGTGCCAAAATACTTCATACATAAATTAAAAAACAACATAGTAATAAGCCATATGATTGAAAATATGAAGAAAAGACTGTGTACTAAAATGAGTTTATTGCAGGTTATAGTTGGGTAATACTACAATAATCACTGAACATGAAAACGGTATAATAATCACTAATAACTGGAAAAATTGAGATAATCACTGAGCAAGTAAGAATCAAAATGTCTATGTTATGAAAATGATAGTGTTATTTCTTTTTAGGAATTTTTGCAAGTGATGAAATTGAAGATGTTGACACTGAACTATGCTTCAGCTTTGCAGCATCCACTGCTAATTTGTACAATGCTTATCCAAAACTCCAGCAAACATATTAAACAAGTACTGAAGAATTTTCTAGAAGTGATAAAAAAATATTGTTTGTATAATGAAATTTAGAGGAGGGCATTTATGGGCAGGGCTGTAATGTTGTCTGAGGTATATTGAATAATAGATGAATCAAGAAAGAGAGTAGCCACTCATATAAAAACAGAAAAGCTTATTATTATACTTATTTAGTTATGGGCATTCCCTTATTTTTTTACATTATGCAATAAAAGGCTTAAAATTTCTACATTATTTAACAAAGGACAAAGGAATACTGAAATTTATTAAGTTTTATGACTAAACATCCAATAATTTTTACACATTTAAAACAATAAGAACACTTTGATTCTCCAGGAGGTAGGATTAAAGGTATGGTAACAAGATGCCTTGAATAGTTTGAGGTGAAAGTTTTTTAATTGTTTTTAGAATTCATTTATTTTCTAAATTTATACTCCTTTAGAAATGGGCCCTTGCTATTTATAATGCTCTGCAGACCCTGGTGAGTACAGCCTAACAATATTTCAGAATATGATCAATACTTTAAAAAGTCAGCTATACATTCTATAGATAAATTATTACTTACTCGTTTGTTGACTTTAAGTAATTCATTATTACTACTAGTCTCCTTCAAACTTTTATTTATAGAAATTTGTAGAAGAATTTCACCATTACGTATGTCGTCATTATCAGAATCTCTTTTATGTTCTTTCAAGTATCTGAAATACATGTCAGTTGGTTTTTTAATAAAACTTAAGTTGTACATTTTTTCTATATAATTTGTGAAAGTTAAAATATGCGGAGGAATGGCGATATTCCAGGAATTATAAAATATTAAATGAAAGTTGTTTATCCTAGTGAGAATACAATATTAAATTTGTTCGTTAAAACAATAATATATGTCTGAATCAATGACTTATATATTATTAATCAAGATCGGCAGACTAACCAATATACAATAGTAATAAACGTCCGCGGAGTAATATATCTAATATCGATAATCAATGCCAAATTGATGGGCGAAAGTTTAACAGTAACTCTAAGATTAATGAAATTTATAAAATAATCGATTAATATTTATTAAAAACCATCTTTGAAACGAAATAAATACCGCATATAATTGAAATGCGCTCTGGACGTTTTTTTGATCAATTTGCCGGTTTAGAGAAATAATATATAACTCAATGGTCTGAATCAAATCTAAATTGGAGACGTCTATCGCTTTAGGTACGAGGATCAAGGATCATTATTTAAATTTGTTGAATGTTTTTGTAAATATTTACCTTGAAATTCTAATATTGGTTGTTTTATATCCTAATTTCACAAATTATCTGTAGAGACGTATAGTTTACAAGCTGTATATATTATTATAAATCATGCAGCGTATAAAGTTATAAAATCATGGAAAGCTTATAAAGAATTTGGAAAAATATAAGTGTCTTAGGCACTATATATTATAAATATTAATTTATTATTTCCATTAATAATTTATTATATTGGAACCAAATAGCGTTACTGGACAGTGCGTAACAAGTAAAAATTATTACAAAAGAGGTATACCTCGTTTAATGTGGCAATTCTTAGAGAACTACAAGGTATACCTCATTTTAGGTTATAGGTAATCTTATAAAACAGAAGCATATAATTCTGTAAATTAAAACATATTTATTTTCTTTATTTTAAGTTTTTATGAAATTAATAACATAAAATATATTATAAAAACGACAGAACATTATACGAAATATGTATATTGAATATCCAAAGAAAGGAAATAAACACATTTGAACGGATTTTTTAACATTAAAAATAACATGAAGTTTTGTCTCATTAGATTCTTATAATTTTGACAAAATAAATAGCAGTACATACTAAACATAGATGAAATTCTAAGCATGATTGAGTTAAAAAGTAAGCAATATGAAATAAGCGTGAATAATACAAATACAACAATTGCTTTAACTAGTAAGTAAAAAAATTAGTCGTGTAATATAGTCATGTACATGTATACATTAACCATAGTCAACAATAATATAAAGGATGAGTCGAAAACATAAAAATGAAATTATTTAAAATAGTTTAGTGTGCTTTATCGTTAAGTAATACATAATCTTATTTGTTATCAATTTGGATAAGTCAGCCATGATGGTAAAACAAGAAAGTAGAGGCATGCACTATCAATATAATATGTAATACACAATTAGAATACTTTATTATATTATTTAAATATTTATATGTGTCACAAAGAAAGTAAGCAAGTTACAGTTGATCCACCGGTAAGAGATTGAAGAGATCGAATTCATTTTTGATATCTGCAAAATAGTGAGCAGAAATAACAAAAACATTCATTCGTTTTCATATACAGTGAAAGCCACTTATTACGAACACGCTTAATAGGTAGGTCTCTTAAATACATAATTTTAACAAAAGGATAACCGGTGATTTGCTAGCCAAAGTTGGTGAGGCTTTTAGACATAACAAGTAAAGCATTCCATACAAAAATAGGCTAATTGATAATAAATGCATTGAAATATATATAATATAAGTTTGTGGAGTTAAGTAAAATGATTATACACGAACTACTTCTGATTGTGGTTAACAAACAGTTAATGTAATAATTTTAAAATAAAATACCTACCCCAACTGAATAGCTGTTCCGCATGGATCGATGGTAGATCCAAGTTGTTTAACAGCTCGTCAGATACCACTGTAAAATATACGAAGGATGATTAGAGATATAGTTGCTAAATCATGACAGCTTAAATAATAAATTGTTATCTCAATGGTTAACATACATCCGCTATCACCAAGCAGTTGATCACAGGGCTCCTCTAAAATCGTAATTAAAATACAACTTTGTTATCTTAAGACACACAATAATCAGAAGGAATTATCGCTTTTACCAAATAATTTATTGGGGAATTCATCTGGGACTACAAAACTCGAAAATGAATCTTCTTTTTTATAGTCAACGTTTGATACACACCCTGGAGTAAAAAAGAAGAGGAACCATTACCCCATACCCCAACAAAAAAGTTCACAAATAGACAAAAATTATATGGAACCCACCTGGAACAACATTTTGTTCGAATTTGATGAGTTCCAAACCCATAACATGTTTCTGTTTGAGCTCGTAGTAGCTACTAATCGGGGCGTTATCCAGGCTAATGAGAACTCCCTTGGAACGAGGTATTGGTGCCTCAAGTGAAAAGGTGGCGGAATTCTACACAAAATATATATAGATAGCTTGAAAATGTATAGAAACAAATAATTACATGTTTAGTAAGTCTTTAACTTGTATTTAAAACTCTCAATATTTGTAAAATAATATTACACAGATGTTTACTTACAGTTTTAGGTTTTAACTTCAATAATTTTGACATTAGTTTTTTGGAACTTTGTCCTTCACTGAAGAATATTTGCAACTGATACCTCTCTGGAATAAAGTAATTCACTTGAGAAAAGAGTTTCATTTCATATAATTAGACGATTGCTTTGACCTACCCTTCTTTTTTATATCAAAATGAAAATTTTTAACAACGATAATTCCTTTATAGGCATTGTCCATAGTACAAATTATCTTGAGTCTCTCAATCTCTGGTGATTTCGATTCTAAAAAGTGATAATACTAAACTATATTAAACCAAAATGTTAGAAAATATTGTAAACAATAAATATGATGTACCCACTTTTGTCGGAAATTAGATGACTTATTGACACATTTTCTAGAAAGGATGTGCCGTCCGATTGAACAACAAAGAGATCAAACTTGAGGTAGATGACGGAGGCATCATGTCCATCAGTATATGTGAACTGACTCTGATAATAATCATACACTCTGTTCATTTTTAAAGCCTGAAACAAATTGCATAAATTATATAAATAAAAACAAAACATGAAAAGAAAAGAAAAGCTTTCAATTGTAATACAATTGAATTTTACCTGAATCTTTTTGCTTTTGGTCGCTTCAAATTCATCCCTCTTAGTTTTCACAAGTCGTAAGTTCAAGCTAAAAAAGTTAATATTACACAATAATTAATTCATATCATAAACCATATTTTCAGTAATTAAAGCAGCTTACTCAAAATGTGACTTATTTCTGTTTATCTGTTGTATAGAAATATCATTATCACAGTAATCTCCAGATAGTCTATGTTGATGAAGATCTCCTTTATGATCAGTTGCATATACAACTAATAAATACTGAAGAAAGAAATTTAATCCGAAATGAAATTGATCCCAAAAAATGACTAAAGTAGATTACAATAGTACAATACAATAGCATATATATACATGAATCCTTTTAAGTGATGCATTATACATACCTAATTCAATTTACAAAAGAATTCCATTTTATTATTATGAGACTATTACCTAATAGGATTCAGTATGAGAACACAAGCTAATTAGCTTACATAACAAATAATAGCTTATCTTAAATTAAATATATTGAATGTTGGGAATAGAAGAAATAGATAAAATAGAAACAATGTTATATTTTTTTATTTTTTTACAGCATAGGTCAGATGTTGAACCATAGCTTTAATTTTTTGAGCATTCCAATTTGTCAAGAACACATGTCATTGCATCCTATTTTTAGTAATCATTTCACTATACTTGGCTGATATTCATATTCTATATATTCACCTGAGTTTCTGCTGGCAACAAGCAATAGCAATACCAGTATAACTAAATTTAATTTTGTCATTCAGAGAGACAGCAATCTCATTTGAAGAACGTTTTTTTAAATTTAATATGAAACCACAAAGTGTACCTTAAATTATTTAAATATGATTATTATACCAATAAAAATAATTTTGAGTTAAATCTAGATATGGACAGTATTTAATTCTATGGCATTGTCACACATGATATTTTAACCATTTCCTATATCTATCTATAAATTAAAATGTGCTCTTCATAACCAATAATTTGAACAATTAGGGACAACAGCCAAAAATAGCCCTAATTTGTTGGCCAAATCTGGCAAATTAGTCTGAATTATTAAGCCTTTTTTCATTTAAATTTTTCTCTTACAATAATGCTTTTATTTCTAATGTTTTTAAATAATGTATCTGCTAAATTCAAAAAAGGGTGCAGCTAGATTTTGCTGGAAACACATTTTGTTAGCTAAATTTGACAATATAGTTCATTATGTAGGATTCCATCTGATTTTAAATGGTAATATTTATACTTTTTGTATTTAATTATTTGTAAAAAAATTAATACTCTGTAGTTTAATACTATATTTTTATACAAATATGTCATTAAAATTGAATAATTTGAATATAATTGTAAATGTGATTTAACATTATATTTATAATACAAGATTCCAATTTGTCAGTATTTTGTATTATCAGTCCAAATAAGTTGTCCCTTACCACCAAAGGTGACATAAAAAACTAGATATAGATTGGTTAGATATTTTATTGTTGATAAGGCAATTTATATTTGTTATAAAAAAATTAAGTGCACTTTATAAAACTACTTTATTATTATTAAAAATATATTTTTATAATGTGCTGCTATTGTCCTATTGCCCACAAAAAATGAATATAATTATTGAATTTATAAGGTACAACCAGACATGGGAATGGTTTAAAATGTCTGCAGAGGAAATCGTTTATAAAGGGCTCCAAACTCCTGCAACTACATGGCGAGGCAAAAAGCTGAGCCTCTAAAACAGCACAAAGTGCCAAAATTTTCAGCTATAAAGCTTAAAATGAATTTAAAGACATTTACATTAATCATATGTATATCTTTTTCTGATTAATTAAGTCAGGAGTATTATGCAGTGTAGTTATTTTTTTTTAAAAAGAAAATAGGGCCCTCTACAAATTAATTTTTTTATGAACCTTTTTATATATAAAATATAGGGCCCTCTACTAACTAATTTTTTATGGGCACATTTATATATTAAATATAGGGCCCTCTACAAACTATTTTTTTTATGGTGGGCCCTTTCATATATAAAAAAAGGCCCCAAAAGAAAAAAAATTGACCATAATCTCTTCCAAAGAGGATTTGCTCCCTACGGAGGACAATTCTCATGTATGTACAACATAAAAAAAATTCAAAATTAAATTGGACATTAAAATAATAGATTATATCCAGAACAAATATATACTGTATATACATTATACAATCAAATAAAAAATTAATGTTACAAAATCCGAGCCTTTGAATCATTACTATGTTTTGAAATAGCTTTATTTTATAAATAAAAAGTATAAACCAGACAAAATGAAAAGAAAAACCACTGGTTTATTAATAAAAACATATCTGGTTTATTAATAAAAACATATCTGGTTTATTAATATAAACACATCTGGTTTAATATATGTTGGTTTTGACTAATGGTCCTAATTTTTAGCCTAATAGTTAATACAGTTCAATGAATAATTTGAGTAAATAAACTTTTGCAGTAAATTTAAGTGTAACAAACTTTTAACCTTTATCTTTTCATTACTGAACTTTTAATATTTATGTTTATATAACATTTCTTATTATAATATTTTAGCCTTTTTGATTATTACCCCCTCATTCTTTATTTTATTTATTGATTCCTATTAATCTCAGAATAATCATGTAAATATATAGTTATGAATTGACATGTCCCCTTTTATAGCTTTGTAATTACCCTATATATAATACTTATCTCTCACTGTTGTTATTTATTATATTATACATATATATGGAGGGGATCTCTAAAATTAGGAAATAAATTATAATTTTACTGCAAGATAGGCTTTTTGTTACTTCCGGTTTTATTATGTTAAAAAGGGAGAATCTCTATTTTACACAATGCAATTAATAAGCTAGCAAGATAGTTTGAAAACAGCAGGCAACAGCCTTAAAGTTTAACAAACAAGAGTTTGTGATATAAAAAACAGGGTGAGTAGAGTGAATGTGTAATTAATACAAAGTGTTGATGACTTTAGATCAATTAGAGTTAATTAAATTAAAATTTCTATTATCCTACCAGAATATTCCAAGCCTAAATACAATTTGTGGAAATTTATTTTCATTGATGACTAAGTTGTGTAACAACCAAAAGCTTTTAAAAAATATTTTCAAAAATGAGACTTGTGAACAGATACTTGGTTCTGGGGTAATAGCCAAAGCTGCATTTTATGTAGCCTTACAAGAATATATCTGGCATACATCATACACCCAGTTATATATTTCACTATTATTTAAATTGGAGTAATTTTGGTAAATATCCAAAGTTCCATTTTCATCAAATGTAGGCTGGGTAATATAGCAACAATATAGCCACTATATACCTAAGTAATATCTGCAGTCTGCATTCTAGTTCCATTATTTGTTTTGAATATTAAAATTTGTAAACAACAAATGGTTTAATTCAGTTTATTTATTAAATGTTTAATTCAGTTTTGCCTTACCCATTCTTCATTATTTATGTCAAATTGTTGACCAATTTCTTGCCAATCAAAAATAATTTGTAGATGTTTTCTGCTGCCATTTTCTATAATTTGGGTACCAGTTTCTGAACCTTTATTGTTATAATATCTAAATGGAATTAAATTCTCAGGTATATTTCGAAGTCGCATCATCTTGGAACACATTGAATCGAATTTTTTTCATAAAATTCCAAGAATTATTACTATTTTTAGAAAATCGCATAGACAACGTTTATTAACACTGAATTGGTATATTAAAACACTTTTTATAATGAATAAACTTTCAAAATAAATTAAATAATTTTCTAATATAATGAAAGTATGTATGAAATTATATTCAATAAAACCTCTTTAATCTGCTTTATAATTTGCAAATATTAAGTAAATTTGAGCGAAGCAATCCGTATAAAAAAGATTAATATAAGTAATAACCTATTGATATATGATATGCTATTGATAACCTATGATATAGATGCGAATGAAACGAACACGTTTTATCAAGTTTAACATGAATGATCTACGTAAGCTCTTAAATTGTTTGTAACTTTCATTGAGCATAGAACATTATTAGATTAGAACTGTTTATTTTTTAATGGAATTCTAACTAAATGTAACTATATATAAGTCTATATTAACTAACCATTATTCATGACATATAATTAATATTGGTATATAATTATATATGCAAAAAATATATAAATGTTTTCATAATAAACATTTTAATTCTATATACTAAACAGCTCAACTATGATATATATTAATACGGTATGTAAATTATATATATAAGTATATTTTTGCTACATATCCAAGCATATCGCACACATATCCATACAATATATCCATATATATCCACACATATGCATAAACATACATATGATCTACACATATCAATACATATCCACACATATCCACATTTGGATATGTGGATATGTATGGATATGTAGAAAAAATATACTTATTCACTTTATTTTAAACATAAATTAACACACATGGTCTCGATGGTCCGCCATTATATGCGGTCTCGTTGATCCGCCATAATATTTTATTTTATGTTCTCAATAGTCCGCCATATCTTACAAGAACAGATAGTCTATAAATTGATTCCTAGATTGGTAATTATTATTCAGTTTTTATGCAAAGAAAAAAATTGTCACCCGTTCACTTTGGAAAATCATATTATATATTTGTATATTAATATTTTTCGTTTTTATAGATTTTAATTTAATGTTTGGCAGATTTTTAAAGATCATACCTATTTATAATATTATGAAAAGGGACTATATATATATATATATATATATATATATATATATATATATTTAAATATAATATAATATAATATATACATTTATTTTATAAATAAAAATAAAAATTTTATATTGTATTATTTTATAAATTAAAACTAGAACCCGCGTACATGATATTTCTAAAAAAAATATTTATTTATTAAGTTTGTTTTCTTCGACTTTTCCAATATTTAAGATAATACTGATAATTTGCTATCTGATTAATGGGTTACTATAATTTTTTAAGGTATAGCCCTTTTTATTTTTATTTAAAAATATAATTGATTGTTTCAAATCCAATTATTCTTGCATTCAGTTAATTTATTCATATTTTGAATCCAAAAACTGTTATTGTGATTTATAAGTGAATTTTTTCCTTAGCATGGTCACAGATGAGATTTTGGCCTTTTTCAATCTATTTGTAGATAAAAATATACTTTTTACGGTTGAGATCTCGTTCATAACAGGCATAAAAAGAGCTTAATACAGGCATCACATATCTCCAGCCATGGATTGAATTCTGGATATTTGAACCTGTGTAACATTATCTGACAGTTATTATCAGACAAATTATATTTTTTATAAAAAGATATAAATTAAAAATACTTTGCTTAAATGAAAGGTAGTACAAATATAAGGATAGGTTTTGAATATTTTTCTGATATTTCAAGTATTTCTTGAGATATTTGAAAAAAAATGGATTAAGTGTTGGATTATTATTCAATAAATAAATAGAACATTTTTAAGATATTAATCTAAATAATATATTTGAATAGTCTAACATAATTTATAAAATACTAAATTTTCTTAAAACACATTAAATATGCTAAAACAATCGTTTTTGTTTTAAAACCAGAATTAAATTTAAAAGTTTTGCTAAAATTATAATCAATTTGATATTTTTAATTCATACAATCAATAATATATCAAACAGATACTATTCCTTTATCAAAGCAATTTTTTGATTTTCTAAACGTGATTATAAGACCCTATTAAATTTACATTTAAACTGTTGGATAAACTGTCAGATAGATTTTATTCATATAAAAACCTATTAGATTTATTTTTAAACTGTTTTTATTCATATAAAAACATTTTACATTCACTTTACTAACTGATTTAATTTATTTAAAAACATATTAAATTGACTTTTCTAATCATTGATTAAACTGTTGGATAGATTGTAATCATATAAAAACATATTAGATTGATTTTTCTAATCCTTGGATAGATTGTAATCATATAAAAACATATTAGATTGATTTTTCTAATTGTCGGATAAACTGTTGGATATATTGTAATCATATAAAAACATATGAGAATGATTTTTCTAATCATCAGATGAACTGTCTGATAGATTGTAATCATATAAAAACATATAAAATTGACTTTTCTAATTAGGTTTGCGAGATGCATACTCAAAGCAATAATGTAATTGCATATTTTGTACTTGATAATGTAACTCGATTTTATTGAAACTTTCACAGATGTTTCAGATTACATATATGTAATGCATATGTCCCTGCAAAAAATTTAAGAGATCTGACTTGTGGAAAAAAAGTTATAAAATGAGATGTATTTTTTAGAATGTTTTTTCATTAAGAGTGGGCATTAATTTTTTTCTTTTTAAATCTAGTCCTTAGCGATGAAAGAATATATCCGGAAAGGTTTTTACATCAACCCCAGTTTTTAAAAAAAAAGTTAAAGCAGGTTTACAGATTGACATATTTTAAAAAAAGACTAATAAGATTGTCATATATATATATAAATAACCTTTCTAGATGTAAAATGGAGGGAAACAGCCGAATCCAGTGTCCATTTGTTGATTAGGCCTTTTATAAAAAAAGTTATGGCCAATTTAGTAAAAATTGTAAATTATCTCTCAAATTTTTTTGTTAACCTCAATCAATTACAAACTTGAACCCTTTTAGTTTTGGAAGTTTTCTGACATATCCCAGCAAGAAGCTAAGAAAAATTCGGTCAGGGGCCAAAAATAGCCAAATACATTCTTAGGGTTAAGGAATGGGTGTTTAAAAAATTCTGATGGTTGAGATTTTGAGTTAGCAACAGATTAATATGTATAAACCGGGTACTAAGAGATCTACCTAAGGAATGGGCTCAAAAAGTTTTTATAAAAAATTTATAAGCCCTAGACAGTTTCAAGGTCAAAAGTCTGTGTTTCATTAATGCTCAAATTTAAAAATGAGCAATGCCATGGTGTGCATAATTGAATTCTGAATACAAATCAAAAAAATATATTAAAAAAATCACTTTCTGTACCATCCAGAGTGATTTTAAAGTTTTTCGGCCACTGAAGTGAATATAGATTTTGTCAGAAGATTCAAATCAAGTCATCATAGGTATCAAAATATGCCCCTAGTGATGGGGAATCTGTAGGTGGTCTTGATTTGACGATACGTTCTTTGATTCTCTTTTAATTAAAGATTTTTGAAAATATTAAAATGTAAAATTTTCCTGTCATCTTCCTATCTTTTACATAAAGAAAAATTAAAAATCGATTTTCTCTGAAAATAAGTAACTGATTTTTTAGTTATGGATAGAAAAACCCATCAGGTTTAGAAACATCATCATTGTAGCACTGTAGCTACTATATTAAAAAAAGTTATCAACAAATTAAATAATATCCATTTCATATAGGGAAATCATAAATTTTGGTTTTTGAGAAAAGTAAGTACCCAATTGTTCTGATTTTTTTTGCATGAATACTCAGGAGGATATTTTATACATCGTGTTAGAAGGTGAATATTGTAGGATCACTTGAATTTTTTGTCTTTTTTGTATCTGACTTGGAACATTCATTAAATAACTTATAAAGATTAAACTTACATATGTCTTGTTAAACACCTTTAGGATCATAATTCAATTTATTATTCAATGCTACATACTGTAAAATTTTAAAAATTAAATTTATTGATAGCTTAAAATTTAGAATAATTTTGAAGGATAGGTACTGTAGAACTGTTTAAATGAAATAAAATGTTAGCTCAATATTTGGGATATTTTCTCAAACCAATCTAAATTCTTAATTATTTCCTCCAGAAAGAACAAAGATTCCTATTGGTCTGTTCTTTTGGTATAATATGTAAAAAAAATATCTGCATCTTTTGACATAGATTATAACTCCACAGGTCGTATACTTTTTGTTTTATTCAAGATTCTATTTTTCACAGTGGGGGTCCCCATCTTACATTTTAAATAACGATAACAAGTATTGAAACAAGTATTCTATAGTCCACTAATTCTAATTTTATATTTAGAATTTTATTCTGCATCATTTGGTCTAGTCTCCTACTTTTTCACCGCCAACTGCCAAGATTTTACATTAAATGTAAAGGAGAAAAAGACGGCTTTTTTGTGGATCAAATATTAAACATTCCCAACAGTTAATTTCTTTTTAGGCATACGTAGCAGACTGACAATAGTTTACTTATCTCACAATAGACATTTTAAAAAACCGAAAAATTTTACAAAAAAATTTTTGTTCAAAAAAGTTAGAAATATTGATAAAAAGATTTGAAAAAAGCAACCTATAGTTTTATAATTCTAATATAATGTGTAACTTTTGATTCTGCATATTTTGATAAGGGTCATAACTCCATACGTCTGAAACTTTTCTTTTAATAAGAGTTCAAAGATCAAAAAACTTTAAAAAATGGCTAAGTCCAAAACTCCTATGTGAATAAAATCTATCTGACAGTTTATCCGACAGTTAGAAAAATCAATCTCATATGTTTTTATCTGATTACAATCTATCCGACAGTTTATTTGACAATTAGAAAAATCAATCTAATATGTTTTTATAGGATTACAATCTATCCAACAGTTTATCCGATGGTTTGAAAAGTCAATCTAATAGTGTCTTAATCACGGTTAGAAAATCAAAAAATTGCTTTGATAAAGGAATTATATTTGTCTGATATATTAGTGATTGTATGAATTTAAAATATCATATTGTTTATAATTTTAGGGACAAAACTTTTAAATTTAATTTAGGTTTTAAAACAAAAACAATTATTTTAGTGTAATTAATGTGTTTTAAGAAAATTTAGTATTTTATCAATTATGTTAGACTATTCTTACTATTTAAATATATTATGTATACTGATATATCCATTTTTTTAAAAATATCTCAGGAACCACTTGAAATATCAGAAAAATTTTCAAAACAGATACTTATATTTATGCTACCTTTCATTTAAGCAAAGTATTTTTTATTTATATCTTTTTATTAAAAATATAATTTGTCTGATAACAACTGTCAGATAATGTTACACAGGTCTATTTGGAAGTTAATTTATCAGGTTTTGAGGTTCAAAAAACTATGCAATAAAATATAGATGGGGGGGGGTAGGAGGTTAGATGTAATACATTTTTTTATTTTTCATTTTAGGAATAATTTTTGAACAATTTGTTTTACAGAATGGAAAATTAAAATAATACAACTTTTAACTCTCCTCTCTACTAACTCCACTATAGTTATTGCTATCCTATTTTTATCAGAATGTATGTAAAATATTTTTTGTTAAAATACAGTTTTTTGCAGAAAAAATTACTTTTGTTGTTATTTTTTATTTAGTTAACAATATATTTATCTTTGTTTGAAGGTAATTTGTTTTGTCCAAATTTTACTTAAATAATTAATATAATTGCATTAAACAAAGTTATCTAAAGTACTAAGAGTCGATTGCATAAAGCGGTATTAGCTGCTACCAGTAGTAGCCTTAATACCGGTAGCAGTTACTACCAGGGAGTAA
>JAUZNC010038269.1:0-18384 GCA_034780395.1 Vannuccia rotundouncinata | reverse complement strand
ATGTACAGTACAGTTATATCTCTATGATTTCCTCTCTATATAATGTACAGTACAGTTATATCTCTATGATTTCCTCTTTATATAATGTACAGTATAGTTATATTTTACCCGAATCATTAGTATTGCAATGTTTTCAACAATATTTTTATATTACAAATATTCTATAACTATAGTCTTTTACAAAATACTAAGAACTGAATCATTTAATAGTTTTCAATTTATTTCACATATTTTCTCCTTCTATTAATTTACTATTTTCTTGTTGTTTTTGTTTCCAAAATATCAAAAATTAATCAGAGATAAAATAATAGAACAATAAAACTTACCATTTTACTCGAATTAGTGATTTTCTGAAGAGATTTCAGGATTGATTTCGATTGTTCACAATATTATAATCTATAATAGAAAACAAAACACATTTCTTGTTACCGGAGATTAGATTGATAATTAGCAGGATAATTACTAGTTGCTTTTTAATGATAGAGTTGGATAACATACCTGATAATAAATATCCGTTATCTGATCTCTGTTGGAACGCTTTTACATCGAAAAGAAAAGAATGAACTGAAATTAGATTTAACTTTATTTATTAGTAGCTGCAGATTTCGAATATGTCACTGAAATAAATTGATCCACTCAATTGTTCATCATCTCAAACTTGTCAATTATTATAATTAAATGTCTCCAATAGTTTTAAGCTATTAAGCAAAACCTATTTATATCGTTATTGCTTTTTTTACACGATGAAAAATTTTTGAAAATGTTTTAGAGATTTTATTTGTGAATACTAAAAACGTAATTCTATTTTGATTGGATATTAAGGGTTTCAAGTATATTTTATGAACCAATTTATGAGAAAGAAAGACATATACTATATTGAGGTTATAATCATTTAATGTTAAACAGGAAAATTGTATAAGAATATTGTATAAAAATCTAAGAATAGAAAACTCATGAATAAGAAAAATCTTCGTAAAGAATTCGATCTTAAAGTGGTTTTAAAAGATTTTATAAAATAAAAAAATAGTGAAATACTTTCGTAGATTATTATGTAAATGATAGCTGTGTTTTAATCTTCTCGGTTAAAAGGATTCAGAGTTTTGCATGTTTATTCAAATAATGAACAAGTTAGAACAGACAAAACATCTGCTAAATTACTTCATCAAAAAAACAAAATGTGCTTTACAATAAATCACTTAAAACATATTTTATCAATGTATATTAAGCCACGCTGACAATGAGCAAGTCCTCAATTGAAAAGTATTAACCATATTGTTACCAGACACTGTATTTTTTACCTCGGTATAGAACATATCCCGGGTTTATTATTGTCAAGTCAAAATCTTTTGATACAATTTAATTTGAAAGAAATTAAAATAATTGCTGATAATTTAATACATCGTAATATATAAGAATAATTCCACAAAATATATATTCGGCTAAATTATAATCAATGAACATAATATATTAAATCTTGAATACTTGAACAGTATAGCTAAATTTATTCATAATTAAACGTTGAAATGTGAAACGTAAATTATTTTAATTTATTCATATTTTGGAATAAGTTTTTTTTAATTTGTGGAATAACTTTATAACATTTTTCAAAACATTATAAATACAATATTTCTAAGTATGTTGTTTGTAAGTATCATACATATTTATGTTTTAATGATTAAATATCCTATAATATATATTGCTATAATTATCCTATAAACACAATAAAATTATCGACTCTTACATTAAAAAGATAGACTTTAAAAATTGCATCGTGACTCCAGAAAAATGTAATATCCGCTTCTGTCGAAAAAAGACTGAATAAAAAATATCAACGGAGGAGGAAGAAAACAAATTGTGAATTGAAATCCATTAATTCTTAAAACAGACAATGAAATAATGATATAGAAAATATTGCATTATGTCAGTTGAATTAAAAAGTTGATAAACAGTAAATAATTCACTGAACAGTTATATAGGTATATAAAATAAAATGATAAAAATAAAACCTATTTATTATTATATATTATTATTGTCCCGAAAACACACCGGTCCAAAAATTCACATGACTCTTCCTTGCAACAATATATCATAAAAAAATGTATCTAAGCATTTTACCAAAAGCAAAAGAAATCAGGGGTACCAAAAGAATGACAATTTTATCGACTTAACTGCCCATTGATTTCTTATTGAGATTTATTTTTCATAATTGGCAAATATATCAGCTATAAACGTCGATAAAAAGCATTTATTTTTAATCAATTTTTACTGTATGTACAATATAGTCATTAATTATGATAGATATACATATACGTAAAACATATCTATTTAATTATAGACATAGATATTTACAACAATTAAAAGAACACATGTACAATTAACGAGCGCTAAACACCTACTCAGAATGTCTTTTCAAATTTATTTATAGTTTATTTAAACTATTTTTGAAATAGTGGGGCAGCATAGCAAACCTTTTCTGCATTTTTTGATACAAGCACCAAATTTGGCCCAAATGTACATTAGTATGTTGCGAACATTTTAAGAGTTTCCTCCTGACCTGGGCCACTTTAAATTTTTTTTATGTCCGCCATATTGGATTTCAAAATGGCCGCCGCTTGAAATCCTCGTTTGTTATTATCTATGGATATAATGCAGCTATTTACTTGATTCTGGTATCTAAATGTATGTTTTATGGGGTAAGGAATCCAATGGTACCAATTTAAACTTGGTATTGCCAATTATTGGCTTACGTTTTCTAAATAAATAAAAAATAGAAAGTACTGGAAATGGAAAATATGGATATGTTGTAGACTCACCACCATATATGTAAAGTCCTCTTCACAGTCACAGACGGTTGTGCACTGAAGGGCAGCCTTTTTTGCACTTTCCCTTTCTTTCCCCAGTTGGTTGGTGGAGGGAACTCTGGTGTTAACTGCAGTATCTGACCCCACACATGTCCACCTTGATACACTGCCCTCTTGACATGTTGCTCCAGAGCTGCCTTCGTTGGAGGGATGAGCTGAACATCGTTCTTCCTTCCAAAGAGTTTCCTCCTGACCTTGTCATCGATCATACAACAAAATGACGAAGCTCTCGATGATGCGCATAGCATCGTCTGGTATTTCACTCGGTGCAGAAGACAGCAGTGCCTCAGTGAGTTCTGGCAGTACGTCCAGATTGCCCACGCAGTCATCTTGCCACGTCTAGCAAAACTAGACACAATGTGGCATCCAGTTAAAGCATGGAACATTGGCAGTGCACGAGCCTTCTAGGTATCGGAAACTATTGCCTGTTCTGAATGCCAGCCACAGTTTGTCTTCTGGTTGCAACTCCTGTGCCAGGGACACTGCCAGCACCACAACATCGCCGGCCCAACGTTCATTGCCTCCACGCGGCGCGCCAAGTACTGGCTAAGCCACCCCACTAAAACATTAAATTTACATACGTTAATTATTAAACTTAAATCTAATTAATCTTTGATCAAGTTTTACAGTACAATAATAAGTAATATTTATTATATACACAATTATAAATATATAACAGATATTTACACATTTCAAATAACACATATACAATTATCGAGCGTTTTTGATGCGCGAAGTACTTCATAAAACACGAAAATTAAACAGCATATCATTTGAGAAGGCCTTTTTAAAAGTTATTCTAATTATGTGTATGATAGCAAACGATTTGAGAAGATGATAACCTCCCAGTGCGTAGCCTGAGTTAAAAATGTATAATTAAGATTAGTTGAGTTTAGTTTATCTTAATTTAATTTAGTTTAGCTTTACTTAGATTAGTTTAGTTCAGTTCAATTTAGCTTATATTAGTTTAGTTTAAGTAGTATGAGATAGTGATCTCTGTGACACACATACTCGAATCGGATTGGTCGAGAGGACCCTCCTCCCCCACCTACCCCCCTCAATTAGATTTTATTATTAAGGCAACATTTATGTTTATAATCCCGCACATCAAGATGGGTCCTCATCGCTGTGTCCAGTCTAAGTAGAAATCTCTCCATTTTATTGAAGTTACATCCACTACGGACTCAAATCTGCTTTTCATGAGCCCCATCTTCACTAATCCTCGGGGTCCTTTCAACGATAAAGTCCTCGGCTATACTGAGACTCTGGAAACGATTGCTGACGAATCAAGGGACCATTTTGCCACTAACATTCAATGGGTGGAGACACAGGCACTATTGAAACTCTTTACATTTTTCTACAATTCGATGGGGCTACTTCCAAAACCGTTGAGAGATATTTTCCTGGTTTGTGCTGGATTGCGGCCAATGTTTCGAAAGAATGCAGACATATTTTGGGAAAATCTGGGACTTAATGCTACTGGATTCGATTGGACCGGCAATTCTATGCAGATCAAGAATATGGGTGCGGGGAAGTATCAGTTTTTACTACGACTCAATGGGATCTACATCGGACCGCATGGAAATACTGGAGAAGTTACCAGTCTGAACTTTACGATAGTCCAAGTCCGTCATCAGGCAATAGAGGGGTCGAAAACGTAGTCCACCTTTCTATAGGGCGACAAAGAGTTGTAAAATAATGCGCAACATTCGGAAGATGTCTCTATGCTACTTCATATCCCCTCAAACGGCTTCGGAAACTGCTAATCCATCTATGATTGTAACCAGGTGCAACGAAAGAAATAACATGGGCCTTGTGGGCATTGATTTTTTATTGAAAGTAAACCAGCAATTATTTTGCGACAAACGACGATAAATAGCATTTATTTTTAATAAATTTTTACCAAACGTAAAATAATAATCAATTAATTATGATATATACACATTGATATTTATTTAGTCAATAAAAATGAGTAAGGAAAAAAAGAAAAAATGAGTATTGAAAAGTAAAAATTGTACGGAAAAGTAGAAATTTTCCATAGATGGATTGTAAAAAAATAAATATAATATCATTAAACTTGATTCTAACTAATCTATAATCAATTTTTACAGTAAAATTACAAGGATTATTTATTATATATATATAGTACGGTGCATTAAGACACAAAAATACAACAATCGTGCAACGAAACAAATTACTATGAAATTAAAAAAATATACTCAAAATTATATATATTTTTATTTTTGATATTGAGACATTCACGAATTTCGAGTTTTTATATGTAATTTTGCTATGGTAACTATTTTGGTGTCTAGATGGAACGGCGGTGTTTAAATGAGCTAAAGGTCTATTTAATTTAGTAGGTTACATAGCAAATGTAAACTAAACATTTTGCAGATATTTAAAATGATTTTAACGCTATTTATGTTGATTTCATAAAATGTTCTAAACAAAATTTCAATGGAACTTTTTAATCAGAATTATATTGTTGAAATTAATTTTTTCAATTGCAATTACAAGTGAAATAAAAATTCATATTCGAAACAAGTGTTTTATATATTTTACACAGTATACCAATTTTCGTTAGTGATAATGTAAATCAATTGTGTCTGCATTAGACTTATATTATACTTATTTTATTAATAATTCCTAAAAATAATAAATATTTTATAAACATATAATTTAATAATGGGGAATTTTATTGAAACAGTCAAAATAAATATAGGGAAATACTAAGAAAGTAAAGTTATTATGGAGTGTTTATTATTTACATAATTACTATTATTAAATATAAATTATTAAACTATTAAATATTACTCATAAATTTAAATTGTTTATAAAAGCAAACTTATGTTAAATAAGTTATATATATAGAGCATCAAAAAATACGGAACATTACACAACACCTGAGATTATGTGTATGATTACAAACTGATTTGAGTATAGTTAAACATCGACAACCTACGTGTGCTATGAAAATTCCTTATTTGAAGAATTGTGGAGGTAAACCAATGACTTATATATAAATTATCTAGACCGGCAAACTGACCATTATTCAATAGTAATAAACGTCCGCGGAGGAATATATCTATATCGATAATAAATGCCAAAGTGATGGGCATAAGTTCAACATTTACTCTAAAATTAATAAAATTTATAAATTATCGATTAATATTGATTGAAAACCCTCTTTAAAACAAAATTAATACAGTATATAATTGAAATGCGCTCTGGACTTTTTTTATCAGTTTGCCGGTCTAGATAATTTTATTTTAATGTTTAACTATGAAAATCACTTATTTGATGAATTACAATCTGCGAGTTAAACATTGATAATTAAGATTAGATTATTTTAATTTAGTTAAGATTAGTTTACCTTGCTTTATTTTATTTTGGTTTAGTTTAACTTAGCTTAATTTTGTTTAGTCTAGCTTAGTTTAGTTAAACTTAGCTTAGATAAGTTTAGCTTTGTTTAGTTTATATAGTTTAAATAGTTTAGCTTAGCATAGTTCAGTTTTGCTTAGTTTCGTTTAACATAGTTCAGTTTTGCTTAGTTTCGTTTATATAGTTAAGTTTAGTTTGCTTTAGTTTAATTAGTGTAGCTTAGATTAGTTTTGTTTAATTTAATTAGTGTAGCTTAGTTTATATAGTTTAGATTAATTTAATTTTGTTTAGTTTAATTTAGCTTATATATTAGTTTAGTTAGTTTGATTTAACTTAGATTAGTTCATGTATGTTAGTTTAGTTTTGTTTAGTTCAGTTTTATTTAGCTTAGGTTACAAATCAGAAAAAAATGGAAGAGAGCGAAGTGTTGACATCAACACCGACAACTACCATGACAACCACTTCAGATCACAGTACTTTAGTTTATCTTAGTTTAGTTTAATTTAGCTTAGATAAGTTTAGTATTGTTTAGATTATAAGTTAGAGTGAAAATTTTTGATATTTGTGTAAAGATGGAAAATCGATATTGACCATAAAAACAAATTATTTTCTAAGCCCAGACGCGGCACAACCGCGTCAACTATACTTTCATTGAGATATTTGGTATAAAAGATCAAATATCGATAAAGTTATGAGTTAATTTTTATTAGTTTGTGAGTTATTATTTTTAAGGTTTTTTAGTTTTTTGGTTTTGTTTTTAGTTTTCAATTTTTAGTTTTATGAAGTTTTGTGTTATATGTTTTTTGTTTCAAGTTCGTTGTATGACGTTTGCTGTTTGACGTTCGTTGTACTATGAAGTTTAATATTTGTTGTTTGATGTTAGTTATATAAAGTTTAATCTTTGATGAAAAGTTTAAGCTAGTAAATGAAAAGGCCTAAAAGTAGATCAGCTAGGAAACCGCAGTTCAGTAAACGAAGAAACCATACAATAAGCAAAATAGAGAAAAGGTCCCATACAGCAGGATCGTGTAAGTAAGTAACCGTATATTTCGGTAAATGGGAATCAGTATATGCAGGCATGAAGTAAATGTAGATAATAAGTTAATGATAATAAATAGATGAGTCAATAATGTCATCAAAATAGATATATAATACGGAAAATGGGAAGTCGGTACAGACATCATTAAGTAATGGAGCCGACATTATTACCATAATAATGAATAATAAGAAAGGACTTTATTCGAGAACATTCACTCCCTAATTGTGGTAATATGTTTTGTATAGGCTGCAACTACAACCATGGTCAATTCTCACGGGCTGTGTTAGGAAAGATTCCTCTTCAGAAGCTTGATGGTATGCCGGAGGCTTATTGTCCTCTCGGAAAAATAGAAAAGGGCTCGTGTAAAGAAAAATAGAGAAAAGGGCCGTAGAAGAATTTGAATGATTATAGAAAAACCCTGTAGAAAAATTAAATCCAAATTGCGCCCAGCAGGAATTGTTTCCGTTAAAATAAATATATTTATATTAACAAATACGTAGAAATAATGAAATGAACGGCCTCTCAAAATATTAATAGTTTTAACAATCGACAAATACATCAGGCATTAGTGTGGGATTGTAGGCAAATCATAAGCTAGTAGATTCTCATGTCTAATAAATAATGGTCCATAATTATCACAAGATAGAACTATTCATTCTAGACCTATTTTATTCAATACATTTTAATATTTCTGATTTCTTAAATAGATAACATATTTACTACTGATATTTAAGCAGTATAATAAGTAATTTATTGTATTTTAGGTTTGGGCTTAATTATATTTATTTATATTATTTTAAGCATTTTTAATTTCAATTCTATTTTCCTTACATCATGAAGGCTAAAGACCAATTTTTGATGTTTTTTGAACTTTTTATTCTGTATTATTAAAATTTAGCCCATGACTGCTCAAACCTTTATTAAAAGAAATTATTTACTCACTATTAAAATTAAGTATTATAACTATAAAAATTAATTATTATAATTAATGTTTAGGTAGTGAGGGGCTTAACTGGAAATATACAGAATAGTTAGAACAATATTTTATTAAAAATTGGTCTTTCGACTTCATATCATGATGTAAGGATAGAATTAAAATTTAATAAAAATAATTTTTTTGGTGTAACCAACAATGGAGTTGTGAAAGGGTGACAGTAGACCATTCATGGATTAATAAAAGTATTTACATTAGGTAAAATATCCGTGTTTGATATTCAAAATATAATAAGAACAAAACAATGCGAGAATTATTGGCATATTGATTTTGATCAGCTTGTTTCCTACAATTTAGCATTTATTTATCATTAGAACGCCCCAAATAATATAGAGCTGTAATAACAAGTTAATCAAGAGGGGATCGAGAGAATAAAATACATTTCAATACTTTTATTAATAAAAACTTGTCTAAACATTTTAGATAATTACAAAGGACGGTGTATGTATTGTACACAATAGCAAATAAGAAGGTCAAGCAGACGATGATCGTGTTTTATGAAAAATTTGGATCAATCTGTTGTCAATAGTTGAGTAAACTGGTCACTATCACAATACAGCAAGTATCAATAACCATTATCGATGGCTTCATCATCATCCTCTTCATCCTCTTCATCATCATCGTCAAATTCCTCCAATGAGAACTTCTGACACTCGGAGTTAGAAGGCCAATTGCCAAAGCCCTGATCCATCAGCACTGAAGAAAGAATGGTTTTAGCCAGTTGGTAGGTCTTGGCTGCTCTCTTTAGGTCAAAATAGGTCTTTTCAGTGTTCTCCCACATAATTCGAAGCTCTCCTGAAAACAAGGAAACATTCATCATTAAAATATGGAAGAACATGTCTGTGATTGTGGACAACTTACTAGATCTACCGTGCGATGGACGGAATGCAAAATACTCATTAGCGAGTTCATTAAGTCGAGTGAACCGCTGGATCATGCAGATCATGGACAGTCGACTGGGGATCTCCTCATTGGGCAGAGAACCAGCTGGTTTGTAAGGGGAGCTGGGGTGGGTCAGTCCAGTTGTGGAGTCAACCACCTCAGGGCCTTGGTTGCTAGGGTCGAGGAACCAATTCCAACTGAAGGTAGACACGATTTATAGAGGTCGACAATAGTGTCAGTAAAGATCATATAATCAATGACAATGGTGTTGTTAAGGGCGGCAGTAAAGATCATATAATCAATGACAATGGTGTTGTTAAGGGCGGCAGTAAAGAACATATAATCAATGACAATGGTGTTGTTAAGGGCGGCAGTAAAGATCATATAATCAATGACAATGGTGTTGTTAAGGGCGGCAGTAAAGATCATATAATCAATGACAATGGTGTTGTTGAGGGCGGCAGTAAAGATCATAATATAATCATAGACAATGTTTATAAAGAAAAAAAGATAAATTATGAATATTAAATAATAAATATGATTAAGTAATTAATATTAATTAATAATTAAAAATAAATATTATTGAATCAATTATCATCAATGGTTAAGTTGTTTAAGTAGACCGATGAAATATTTATTATAGTTTTTATCTAAAACAATAATAATAAAAGTAAAGGATTAATAAAAGTAGAAATAATTGATATTATGATTTTTCCAAGAATTTGTACCATAATCAAGTGTAAAAGGTACCATATTGATATTATAAAGAGTGATACTGTTATCAAATGTGTAGAAACAGAAAGAATTATATTAATTTTCTACAAATTCGGTAGATTAGTAAATTCAGTTCTCCATTACCGAAGCTTAAAATCGTAAAATACTTTTAAATAAATCTGTTTATGGTGTTAGGGGTCACATATTTTGATTTAGAAATAGTTTTCTACCTTACAGAGCGTTCCATCTTATTGTAAATCTGAACTTTTGTAGTTCTACCAATAAAGGGATCTCCATGATTGACAGGGCAATAAGCCTCCGGCATACCATCAAGCTTCTGAAGAGGAATCCTTCCTAACACAGCCCGTGAGAAATGACCATGGTTGTAGTTGCAGCCCACCTATACACAACATATTACCGCAATTAGGGAGTGAATTTTCTGAGTAAAGTCCTTCCTTCCTATTTACCTGAATACTGTAAGGATATATCGGCTCCATAAAGTGAGTCAACAGGGACCCCTGGAAGCCCAAATGGACCCATCGCATCAGCTTATCGCTGGAGGACATTACGACGACCCCCCTTCGCTGGAGAAGCGCATTGTGGGCATCAACAATTGGAACTGAGGCGTCGCGCTCTGTGGTGCTCATAGATCGAAGGTAGCCCGCTTTCCTAACCCGCATGTTGGGTCGTATCACCCCGTCGAGGTCTCGCTCCACTTCTGCGGGTGGGAGAACATCCGCTTCCTAGGATGGGCATTAAATTAAATCTAAGACGAATAACGGAGGTTCCATAAGGTTCTCGTAACGTTCCCATAGCGTTCCAAAGCTCACCTTCCAGTTGTCCTCGATCAGTTCGGTGGCATCCCCGGATGGGGCATGACTCATGAAGAGGTGAAGACGATAGCCCGGTTTGAGCTGTGCCCAACCGTTATCAACCAGCTCAAGACAGAGCGGACAGGCCGGGCCAACGACTGTTTCTGAGTCCTGGTTGATGGAGAAGAGCCGCTTGAGCTGGCTCCAGAAGAAGCACTGCAAAGCTCGGCGAGCCACAGCCAACGACTGCATATCGACGAGTTGAAAGCCCTGCACAAGAGAGTCACAATGGTTAACTGACTGGTTTGGGGAGATGAGGAAGCGGATGGGATACCTTTCTGTCAATGAGTTGCGATTGCGAGTGCTGTGTGATGTCCCGTCCTGTTCCCAAAGCTACGATGATTCCATTACGGGCCGGTTGATCCACAGAAGTGGTGACAATGAAGGCCGCATAACTGCACAGAATAGATTAGAAGCATGTGTAATGAGAAGATGACGATAGAGGGTAACCATAAGACAACAAGTTACCGAGTCGGCAGATCCATGCCTTTAATGCCTTTGAGAAGTTGTCGCATTTTCTTATCCACAATTTGACTATAAACGTCGGAAGGAGTCACCTCAGTGGACACTGCTGAAGTTCAAAACAAACGGTTAGGCCTTCTGCAGGACTTACACTGTCTAAAAAACTCTTCCAGCTCACCAGTTTGGCCAGAGTATTCCTCGCAATCTTCGTCCTCAACTCCATCCGATGCCAACAGAACCTTCACCTCAATCATGGACTCCCGGGCAGCATTCAGCTTGGCCATTTGCTTCTTGTCGCCTTCACCATGACCCAGTTCACGGTCGTCAAGACGACATGACATCGCGTAACGGAGTTGACGAGGAGGAACCTCTTTATATTCGATTGTCCAGCGCATGCACTTTGATATCTGCATAGATCATGGAGAGAGAGAATTTAATTAAACGTAATATATTGACAAGATCATTCCAGTGATTGCAAACTTCGTTCAAGGCGACAAGGGCAGTCTTCTTTTTCTGTGTGTACTCCTGGAAAATCTGGGTAGCTGAAGCGTGCTTCTGGTAGTCGTCATTTTTAAGGAGCCGAGCGCTCCCATTCTCTGCTTCACGGGGAACCAAACGAACGTTCCCTGATGTCTCCGACTAGAAGGAAGTAGGCGGAAGTCGTATTTATGTATTGTTGATCTACAACTGAAGACTGGACAAAGTTTATTAAAGTCTACTTTAAAATTAAGACATCCTACCTGATTTCTTCTGGGCTGCCAAACTGGAATGTTGTCCTCTTCAGGTGCAGCATTACGACCGGGTGGAATTGACTGTTCACCTGGCACCGCAGCTTGCGGCTGAAAGGTTCCTCTTCCTCGACCCCTAAGATAGAAGGTATAAGACTAGTTGTTTTTGTCTATACTACTCTGAATGTAACCGTAATTAATATCTTACCTGCCACGACCCAGCAGAGACCAGCTAGCTGGCTGACTTGACTGTACACCAGGTGCTCCTCGACCTTGACCAAACGAAGGGAAATCATCATTGGTTGTTACAAAAGTCGGTTGTGTTGAAGGTGTTGGCTTTTCAATAAACTGAGGAACTGGTGTCGCTAAACTGGGGAATTCTGAGTCAGCCTGGAGATTGAGATTGGGGCTAGCATTAACATAGACAACCTCACTAGTATTGGAGGTGGGCATTGGGGAATGTCCATCCCAATTGCCTGGTTTTCCCAAGTTGAATGCCTTTTTCTTGTGTTTGGAACCTGAGATGTGGTTGTTGAGCTGTTCCTGGGTGGACATCATGCCCGTGTTACACATGGAACACCAATATTTGTTTGCGGCAGCCTTTTAATAGAAAAAAATAAGTATATAAATATAGTAACATATTATTTATATCAGTTTGACAATAACAAATTTTAAATACAACAATGTGCATCATTTTTTCAAATGAAAATTATTTGTGTAGAAATAACCACTAAAGTATTTAAATGGTGAGAGCTACTGGGCTGAAACCTGGTGCAGAATAATTTTATCATAAAGTTGGAGAAGGAATTTTACTGCTTTAAAATCGTCTCTTCTAGCTGATGACAGTTTGAAATATTTGAAATTATCTAAGCAAAGTCATCAAAAACGTGCAATGTACAACATCATATATCTGCTAGCTTAGAGAAGCATTAATCTTGCCACCAGTTGTCTAACATTTTATGTAAAGTCTTGTTAAAATTAGGGCCTTCTTATTGTTAGAGTTGATCATATGTTTAAGATTTTGTGATAGCTCCAAAAAAACATGATAAAAATAACTAAAAAGGTAATGAGTAATAATTTTTTGGGGTGGGGAGATTATTTCCCAGTTGTAAAAAGTTTATGGCGCCTAATTTTTATAAATAGCACCAAAAGGAAAAAATGGTATACTTTTTAGACAACCTTTCCAAAATTGGTGAAATAATGTGTTAAGGTGCTTTTTTACATGTCTTTCACCCCTCTTCTCCCAAACCTTATACAATTTATAGGGTACAGGCCAATTTGGGAATGTGTTATGAATGCCATCTATCTGTGGATGATTAAAAAAGCTAAAAACTATTTTTTTAAAACAAATTTAATGATGCAACCCTCTAGTCTACTTTACCATTCTACAATCAAACTATTCTTTAATAACTATGTCATAATTCCAACAAAACAATTGAAATATTTTTATTCAACTACTTAAACAATATAAATAAAATCTAAAGTATGTAAACTATGTTTTATATTACTTTTTATTATCTGTAAACTGAATGCATTAGACATGCAGGGCTCAAAAACAGGGTAAAATATGGTTGAAACCAATCTCCTGCCAAATATGGAAAAATTTACCTCCAAGTCAATTATATAATAATAATACAAGCAGGCATGTCAAAACATTTATAACATTGGGGGGGCCCAGATCCAAAAATTTTTCAAAACGCAACTTTCTTACTATCGTTTTTAAACAAAAATCTGTTAATGTTAATGAGTATTTAAGGATATTATTAAAACTAACAATAAGTAATGATAAAAATAAATAATGAAACATAAACCACATATGAATTTAGCATACAGTTACCCCTAGTGTCCAAAGCTGTTTTGATGAAATATGTTTTCTAATTATAAATGACCAAATTAATCATGTATTCTATCATTGCAAGAAGCAAATTCTGAAGCAACCCATTTTAAATCTAGAGGATCAGTTTGCTCCTTGTCAACATGCATAATAGTGCAATGATTCAAACGTTTCTGAGTCATAGTTGAGTGAAGATAAGTTTTTATGCATTGTTGAGTAGAGAAAGTTCATTCAGCTGTAGATGTTGTGACTGGAATAGTCATCAAAGAAGTTTTTGCAATGAGGGACATTCTTTCAAAGCTTGGCATATTGAACTGACTTTGATCACATTCTTCACAACTGTATCCTTGAAAAAGATCTGACAACATTTCAAGTTGAATTTTCAATCGTTTGATATATTAAATTTACATACTGTATGTTTTAACAAAATCCTTTGAAATGTCGATAGGTTCTCCAGTATTTGAAAATTTAATCAAAATGTCCTCTAAGTACCAAACAAGTTGAAATGACTTTTGTTCAAATCTATGAACAACATTGTTTTTCAACAGATCAAGATGTTCAAAATATTGTCATCGATAAAAAAATCGGACATTTGTAAATCAGTGGGCATATTTCTTGGTTGATGATATCGCAGAAGTACAGGAACGCCTGTTTTGTCAATTGCTTTGGATACTACATAATTGTCATAGAAAGCATTAAATGCTTCATTGGAGCATTGCCTATCTAAGAAGTGGATAAATTTTTGAGATATCAATAGGGCATCATCCGCTCATGTGCTTTTTAATTGTAATGCAATTGACATCTGTTCACCAGCTGAAAAAACAGGTGGGATAAATGTAATCCAAAAAATTTTTGGAACTTGTCCCTAAGTGCCATTAAACCTGCACCTTTTCTAGCATAGTCATCACTGCCTTGACTTGTGAGCTCCAAATATGTTTCAATGAGTGCACAATAATTCTACAAAATAGATTGAATAGCAGCAGTACACACTATCCAATGTGTAGGACATAAGGGTTTTAAGCCATGTGAGTTGGATGTTGGGCCTTGGAACAGAATTTTTTCAAATAGAACTTGGTGTTTAGGATATTTCTTGATTAACTAAGTGAATTCATTCCATACTGAAATCGAGCATATTCCTTACCAATTTCATCTGTCTGCTTGCATCTTGTAGAACAAGGTTTAATGATTGTGCAAGGCAGTGAACAAGTATAAGAACCTTTACATCTTCCTGAATGCACCTTGCAACTCCTGAAATGTGACCTTGGAAATTGACAATTTTCAATTGATAAACAGAGTCTGATGAGAAAGCCTTTTAGCACAGAATATATTGTTAATGCCTTTAATGCAACTGAAACAAACCAATTGATATTTCAACTATTTCATAAGATTTGGTAGCCCATTGGATACAATTGTTCCCAATTAAAGATATCATCTATTAGAGAAAACCAATGATGTAATTTGATTTCCTCTAAAAGAGAATGAAGCACTTTGTGGGCCATTATTTCAATAATTTCATTCATGATGTCAGGCAACTGGTATCTCAACCATGTGCTACTCATACGCTTGTTAAGGCATTGCTGTAGATTTCCTTCTTCATCAACATCTCCATGTAGAGGTTATCCTTGTCTTTAAAGAAAGTGCAAAACTTTCAACATTTTAGAAAATCCTCCCCTTTTGCAGCTTGATCAGTTTGCTTTTGATCAGATTGCTGCTAATTGCTTTTTCTGATTTCTGCTATAAAGTAGTAACTTAAAATAGTGAACTAAATGAACCCTATAGGTACTAAATGTAATTACAAATATGTTTATTTACCAATGTATAAGAAGGAAATTTTTCTTCTAAATGGAATGATAGCTTAGACAAATGATTTTTTTATTTGTGTTATTTTTTGTATTTTTTTTTCACAGATATTTGAATATATGATTGATAGCTTAGACAAAGTAGTTTTTTATTTCTGTTATTTTTTGTATTCATTTATATTTTCACAAATATTTGAATATATGTAAACACAAGTTTTTATTAAAACATATATTTACAAAAAATGTTGACTTATAATTTTTTTAGCTACATGATTAATATTGGGGGGGCCTTAAGATATTTAATACTAAAGCTGTTTAATACTTGCAGCCCTAATTAAGTCATTTCTCTCTGCAATGGAGCCAAAAATATTTGTAGTGGAGCCATCAGCTGAGTGGTTTGAGGACTTATGCCATGCATCACGTGGTAGCTGATTCAAGACTATCTTATACTGATTGAAATTCAAAAGGTTGAAACGGGTCTGTGAGTCAGTGAATGGCTCTGCTTGGTTGGTAAACTATGACTTCTTCTAATACTTGTATGAAACAACCCACCATGCACTAATATCTATATTACATAATATCTATAAGATATTACATGTATTGATATTCTTATATAAGTAGTGTGAAAATTTTATCTCAACTGCAAACCACATATTCTGTATAGAAGTTTGCATGTGTTAATGTATATTTAATTTCTAAAAAATGCATTGTCCTTAAACAAATGTCTCACATATATTTTACATGCATGGTTACATTACTTTTTTCTATGGCTGTTATAAATGAGAGCTCATCCATTACAAGCATATTTTTATATATAAACCAGGCATGGGAATATGAAATCATAAAAAACTTAAAGATATTTGTTGGGGGGCCCTAATCTCCAACCCCTAATAAAATCATTATTATGAGAAACTGAAACAGTTCGAAATAGCTGTATTTAGGATGCAATTTTGTAATAAACCCCCATAAATTACATAGATTTTCCAAGAGATTTATTCCACACCTAGGGTTTTATCCATTATTATTAATTTTAGACAAGCTGTAGATGAATTTGAGCTTTAATTAATGGAGCAACAAACATTAGAAATATACAGATGACTTTTATTTACAAAACCTTTATAGTGGAGCCTGCCCCCCCCCATCACTTCTCACTGTGTCTTCATCAAAAATGACTCTTAAAGTAAAAAACAGAAGATTCCCATGCCTGATAAATAGATAACAAATGGACAATATCTTGTTCATGACAATGCCATGGAAAATGTGGCTTGGTTATTGGTGGTTGTCCCCATAAAAATTAGATGGTTTTGTGGTTTAATAGCATTTTAAAATTACTGAATTGGCGTCCTTAAAAATGGTTGCACCCCAAGGAAAAAAGGATAGTTAAGGAGACTAGCTGTAATTATATTTTAATTTTTTTTTAAATGTAAAACAATTTTTGTTTTATAAAAATCTAACTCCTTCTTTAATTAAAAAATTAAATTATATAATTAAACATTTCATTTAAAAAAATTTACCATATTGCAAAAAGATTGTCAAATTTTCAGGGGTAGACCGACATTCCGTTTAATAGTGATAATACAATAAAATTAAGTAAGTAGGAGTTGATTAAAAACATTAAATAAATATGAAAATAATCCTTAATCTAGAAAATAAAAATTATTTAAAGATTAAAATTATAGTAATTTTATTATATTATTAATTCTTTAGAGAATCAATTTCATATTATGGTATACTATCCCTTTAAAATATTTCTGTATTTATTACTAAATATTTGATTTGAATATTGGAATAATCAAAAACAATTAATGTTAGTAACAAATATTGAGTTAAATCTCAACAAAAATATTTTGTAATCTTTTAATTTTAATTAATACATAATAGCAATTATCAACAAAAAAAATTATATTATCACTGGCAATTTCAGAGTTACTGGGTCCTGGAAATTATCAAAGATACATGACACTAGCATTTTATATGATCTGATTGACAAACTTCTGATATTTTTCATATAGATTGGTTAATAAAATTGATTCGTTTTGAATACTTTCCTCCTCTTACAAATAGGGAACTAATTCTTCATCACACGAACTTGTTTATGGAATCCCACAAGGCAGTGTCTTGGGCCCGCTGTTATTCATAGCATACACTACGCCACTTGCCAAAATTATCTCATCCTTTGTTCTTGAATATCATGTTTTTGCTGATGATACACAAAGCTGGATTGGATTTGAACACAACAGAACACAAATAACACTAATCGAGGAATGTCTACAGGCAATTTATGCATGGATGTCTTCTAATAAATTGAAATTAAACCCATTCAACACTAATTCCATTATTCACTCCTCCCATCCATTTTCAAATGCTCCTATTACAGTACGTTTCAATGGAATTGACCTTGTTCCTGTAACCTCTGCCCGTAATCTTTGTGCAGTATTCGACTCTTCGCTTTCCTTCAAAGAACATATTACTGAAATTTGCAAATCTTGTTACTTTTGGATACATTAAATCAGAAGTATCTCACGTTTCTTTCCAAATGAGTGCACAAAGTCTTCGAAAATACAATAGACGATGCTCAAGTCATGTTAAGTACGGTTGAATATTTCGGCTTAGCAGTAGCCTCAGAATAAATAGAATAAAGACCGAATACATCAGAGTAGTATGATAGGAGTATATTCAAACCACCCTAGCTTGCTTCTGATTGGTCGAGAGTGTCACGTGACCTCCTCCCCTCCCCCCTCCCCTTCCCCCCTTCCCTCCCACATCCCCCCATCCCCCCTCCCCCCTCCTCCCCCCTCCTCCCCCCATTTTTTCC
>JAUZNC010038258.1:0-18389 GCA_034780395.1 Vannuccia rotundouncinata | reverse complement strand
GATCTTAGTAAGTACAGAATAAGATTTACTAAGATTTGACTATATTTTAAGATCTTAGTAAGATTTACAAAGTTTCGAGTCGCCGGGTATATGACAAAATATGCACAAATATACAGTTTTTGGGGTGTGGGTGTATTGCAGTTATCAAACTATCATTCTTTATCCATTAATATAGAAGTAGAGATTCACTGCATTGTTCGGTTCACAGAGTATACATTTAATTACATAATATGTTTGACAGATGTTTTGGAATCGTTGTCAGAATGTCACAAAGAGGAAAATCAATTGAACAGAAATGTTTTCATAAAAATTCTTGAAAACCTTCAGTTCTTAGCTGGGCAGGCAATAAATATTCGTGGTGACAGAAGTGATGAAAATAGCGATTTCAAAAAGGGGCTGTCCTAAAATTACGTCACGCTTAGGGGAGGGAGGGAGGGTTTTTAAGAATTAGAATTTTGTGACGAGGGCTAGGGAGGGTGGGTTGATGAAAATGTGACGTCACATTTTCGTTTGATTTTTGTATAATTGACAGGCGTAATTTATTTTTATGTTTCATTTAATAGTTTAAGAAAATCAGTTACTTCATTTAAAATGTTGGTTAGATTTTAGTATAATTATTGTACAGTCGTAATTTGTTTGAAGAAAGTGTTTTTTCCAACTGCCATTGCTGTAAAACAAGACAATATTGATCTTTTAATTTATAGCCTCATGAAGTGCGATTCTTTTCATTCTTTACATCTCTTAATCATCTCTCTGTCAAGATAAAAATCTTCATCTTCTCACTGGTACCTTCCATATATGCTACAAATTAAACTACCTAACTATATATACATCCCAAAACACCTCCATGACCATCATTATCACATTCCACCAAAAACAAATCAAAATTATAGATTTCCAATATGCAAATGATTTTATCGAACGTAATTAGTGTTAACCATAGAGTAATTAAAATACATAGAGTTTTAATTAATAAGCTTTTTCGAAATATTTATTTAAGAAATAATAGAAGTAAAACAGTTTTTGATACAAATGTAATTAATTATACTTTACAGACAATTTATGTATCTTAAAATTGCTTAAATATAGAAAGCTGCTCTTAAAATGAATTTAATTAAACTATATAATACTGTTTGGGGCTGTTCAAAAATGACGTCACGCAAATTTGGGCCATGTTTTACTCCTTCCCACCTTGTATTTCGAAACCCCCTTCAGAAAGAACGTCACGTTAAGTTCTACCCCCTCCTATATACGTCCCAAAAATTCAAAAGAGTTCCTTTGCTTTTTAATTCTGTTTTTTTTCAGCTCATCTAGTTTAGACCTGACTGGTTGTGGAACATTTTCTGCCGAAATTTTCATTTCATTCCATAAGGCGATTACCTAACTTTGGCATTTGGACTTTTGTAAATTAAGGTAAACATTGCAGTATAATGCTTTAAAAAGGTCTGAGAACAACTGTCGAAAATAAGACATTATTTCGAATAATTTGTGAATCCACATAAACTGTAAATTCGATTAATTTAAACGAAACAATGTGCTTTAAAAATTGAGTAAAGATAATACAAGATAATAAAGATAATTCTTTAGGCGGCTTTTACAGGAATGTCTTATGACGTCACAATTTTGGAAACCCCTCTACCCCTCCATCACGCTTTGTCACGAATTTATCAACCCCCTCCCCCTAATCAGCGTGACGTCATTTTTGAATAGCCCTTTGCCTACCCATTTATGCAAACTTCATAGAAATACAATGATTTTCCATCGAGAAAAATTTACAATGCAATGCATATGAAATCAAAAAGAGTTGAAACTCTATGTATAATTACTTTTTGGTGTTAACGTTATGATTATAGGGTTAGGCAAATTTTTCAATGAAATGTAAATGTACTAATTGGAAACTGAACCAAAGAAACTGATCGGCTACTTGGCAGCTACGGAGCAAAATCACGCTACTAAAATATACCGATTAATACCTTTGCTACGTAGCTGCTACGTAGAATTGTTTGTTGGGTTGTTTGATCCTGAATCTGGAAATGTATCTACCACTTTTCTCAAATTTCCATAAAGTGATTCCAGATAAAATATTAAACAAATTTCCAGCAATAAAGTGCCATATGACATTTCATGTCCTAATTTACAACAAAGATGTTATCTCAAGTGTGTGTATGTGGGTGTTATTATATTAAACCTAGCGTTCTCTTAAGTCTCATAGAAAAAGTTGTAGACTATCGAAGGAGAAAGTTCAAATTCCTGCAAGAAAGGTGCAACCAAAACGAATCACGACAGTCAGACAGCGAGAAATGATGTGTGTGATGGTTTCAAATGAATCTGCGGAAGAAGAGTATGAATGGCACAATTCTGAAGACGTTGAAAGGAGGGTTGCGGAAAATGTGACGATTTCTGACGAGGTAGGGAGGGAGGGTCAAAAAATTGTAAATAAAGCGTGACGTAATTTTATCACAGCACCATAAAGTAAGTTTTTCAGCTTCGATCCCAAATGTAATATTATTGAAATCGAAGATTACGGTTGGAATGCTAGAATTATGGTTGGAATGCCATTAATGACTCTTCTATAATTTATACTACAACGGAACATCGTTGTTTTAAGGACACCAATGGTCTACGCAATTGGGCTGAACAATACAATCTGTATATGATATCACCAACAAAAAGATTAATGATGAGAAAAAAGTTGCTTTCTACTTAACTTTAATTGTCAAGAACGCATACATATTATTAAGGGACATATCTTTTCCGGTCAATCCAGGAACCCAAACCGTCGCTCAACTACAAGAACTCCTCGAAGATCTCAAACAATCCTGTGCGACGGCTATAGATATCTTTCACAATCTTTCTAGGAAATCAAGAGAAAAATTAACAGTTTTTCTAATAAGGATACAGCTATATGCTTCGGAATGAAACTTTCAAAAACAACTTTCTACTCAATTACGAGTCAGGATTGTACGTCACTAGAATCAATGCTGTAGACATTCAAAAGAAGCTGTTGCTTGCTACCGAGCTCACATACCAATCGGCCACAAAACTTTTAACACCTGGGATGACATGAACACAGCTCTCAATCTTTTTACCGACGACATGTACGGCAACATTTCCAAATAAAAGGTCAATGTTAAGAAATTGCTGTCACGTCACAATGGGCTAATGTTTTATTGGGTCGTTTACTTCTCAAGGTTCAAATGTTGAAGGTTCTTCATTCTCCCAATTACAGTTTAAAAAAAACCTCAAGCTAACAGTTGTGATTGCTGCAGGGGCTCGCATCTACGATCTCCACAAAATTTCGGACAGGCGAGTGCCGTAAAATTGTCAAAATATGGAGCATGTATCCAAGGTCTGACGAAACCAGGTGTCCAAACCAAATTTCGTCGAAAAAGATATGGTTTCATAGTCGGATATCAATGTTCGGACCTCTTCAACTTCACCGGATCGATTCAATCATCTCATCAACCAGACAGTCACTTTTTAAAATTGTCGGGCAAAAAAATTCGTCGTGGATACTTCTAATTACGCTTATGCCAAGTACGCGAGGTAAAAGAGGCTGGATTCGCGGTCAAGGATTTGAAGAAGTTTCGGGACTTAATCTACCGGTATTGGACAACTGGTCACTCAATTGTACAAAGAAGTCACGTTGGTCATCACACAAAGCGGTTCAAACGTTCTCGGTTTGGAAGGATTTCGGGCGCTTCGGATCAAAGTCGTGTTGACCACATGGGATGATTCTTGCGAATATCAGTGGACTGATTCACCCCTAATGTAAAATCATAGGAAGAATGAACATTTCCCCCAGTTCATTTGGAAGTAATAACTGAACCAGTCTTTCACATAGGTCGAACAATTAGATATAGTTTACGACCAGCGGGGGAAAAAATCATTAAGTTAAAATTAGGGCGTCAAGGTAAGTTCGTGGGCAGCACCAATATTGTTACTCCATCGAAGTCAAAAGGTCAACCCAGGACAATCCAGGATCTATGGGAATTTTCGGTTCACACTAAACTCACATATTTGTCAAGCGGCTCCAACTAACCTGGAGTTAGAGAATATCTTGTAAGGACTACAAGGCTGCATGCATTTTTCAAAGATTGACTTTAAAATGCTTTCTTGAAAATACCATTGGATGTGGCATCAATACACTACACACAATATGGGGAGTTTACCAATACAAACTCCTAGTCCTTTTTTCTACTCCTTCGACCGGGCTTGAACAATCCTCGGCTGATACACACTAATTTCCTCATGCTACACATTTCTAAGCCCCCTTCAGAAATGACGTTATATTAAGTTCTACCCCCCCCCGTCATATACCCACACTCTGAAATAATTACAGCGTTTCATTAATAAACATTCGCACATTTGTGAAATAAAAAATGTAGTTAACAAATAGGTCTATGCGAATTGCATGTTATTATTATTATTGTTATCTGCATCAAGATACATTTCATAATAGTTAAAACACAGTATATAGTATAATACTTTCCTATAAAAATCTGAAATACGCAAGGTCCATATTTAATTATTAGAAAAGTAAGTATAAAATACTACTTGTTGTGATATATATATATTACGAAAATTAATTTGTAAAGCATGTGAATGTAAAATATTTCTGTAGCATATTTCAACGATTTTACACATATTTATATTTCTATGATTTTATATAATATACAATCAGACTATATTTCAAATATTAATAGTGAATCTGCGTAAACTGTTTCGATTAATCTAAACGATTATATTTTACAAAGATAGATTACGGAATATATTTTGTGACGTCAAAATTTTGGAAACACCTCCCCCTCCATCAAGCCTTGTCACGGATTTATCAACCCCCTCCTTCTATATACACCGTGACGTCATTTTCAGATAGCCTTTTATTGATACGAGTAATTTATACATACCTTCTATATTATATATTGAGCAACTTTTTATAATTTGTATTACTATTATTAAAGTGTGATTGTAAATAATAACCCAATATTTGAAAAAAACATAATATAAGATGGAAAAATAGAATCATTTGAAGCAAGGAAACAATAAATTAAATAATTAATTTTTACGATGTAATATTTATCAAAAATATATATTTTCGTAGCGTACTTATAAATAAATTATTTAGTTTTTATCATTATATATTGTGTTTTATTATTTCAAAATTAAAACAGATTACTAACGCGCTCAAAATATTTTAATGCTAATTAGCGTCTTTAACCGCGATAACTAATTTCAGTTTAATAAGATTCAGTTAATTTGGTATGATAATATTTTTAAATTATATGTTTTTACTGCCCCAATATTCTATTCCCTATTTAAACGTAGTTTTACTATTACTTTCAAAACATTCCATATTACATGTAAATTTTTGGGTAAATTTTGATGAATAAATATATTTCCTATTTTCTAAAAAATATATTGATATATTGAATACATCCACATGATTAAATTATTATTTATTGAATTTATTTAAGTGAATAGTGTCATCCATTTTTATAAAATAGTCAGGAATCAGTTTTTTTATTAGGCAGAATATTTTCAATAACTATTATTGCCAAGATTTTTAGTCTGCATACCTCTATTTTCAATGGCTATCTTAAGTGTGTTATTACCATTGAAAAATAGGTGTTACTAGGTAATCTCATATTTTATTTAAAAATTAAATAATTTTTAACAAAATGTTAAGTATATCTAGTACCAAATCCAACCAGCCTGCATTCATGACAATTGTATAATCTGATTATTTATCTATATTTTTCAATTTAACTAGCAAAAGTTAGGGTTGGATGTATAATGTATGCTGCATATATCCTTGTTAGGCTACATAAAATACAGCCTAGAAATCCAAAATAAATAAATCAATATTTAAAAAATAACCATATATTTTTTTTATTATTTAATTGAATTGATCTAATTTTTAAACATAAAAAATGCAATTTTCAATTGGTCAGGTCAAACATTTTTTTGAAATACTTTGAAAAATTCTGAATTAAAAGTATCCAATATAAAATAATACTAATAAAATAATTAAATATTGATCAAGAGGCTGCTTGGTCCAATTGATTAAAAGTAGGTAATTCAAAAAAGGCTGCTTGTTCTAATTGAATTAGACTAGATAGTTTAAGAAAGGGCTGCTAGTTCCAATTAATTAATGTGATAAGTAATACCCTAAATGATAACACAGTTTCCTTTTTGTCAAATATGGTCAAATATGATCAAATATAATACATTATACAATAAAACTGTATATAGCCAGTACCCAATTCATTAACTTATATTATATTAAATTTATTGAAATAACTCTTCCATATTATTTGAAAATAAAGTAAACTTATATAATGAACTAGAAGAAAGTGACTAATAAGGAAAACTAAAAAGGTCAAAAAACCATAACACTGTCATTTATTAAGACATTTCAAATAGTATCATAATTGTATAGTAGTTGAAAAGGGGGTTTAATTGACTTTAGAAAAGGGAATTATTTTTTAAAATATCTTATTGAATACACTTTCAGTTCTAATATAGTTCCATTATATGGAGAGGATACTTTTTATTCTAGTTATATAAAATTACACATATCATTTAAATAAGTTAAACTAACATGTAGGTATTATACTATTCATAATATTACTTTATCATAAATAAACAAACTTCTTTTAATTATTCTAAAAGTAAATTTCTAATTAATGAGAATAAATTTAAAACTATTAAAATAACTATCTGTTTAAATATATATTATTGTTAGTAAAATATATTCATAGACAATATATCTCAATACTTTATATCTATATCTCAGGGACTGCAGAACAAAATTTTTATTGGGAGGGGCTAGGGTGTGTAGGGGCGCACTGAGGGGGGTGTTGGGGGTCTGTGGCAAATTTTTTTTTACTTTTATATGTCCTAGAATACAGGAGATAGTCTGCCTGGAAATTATAAGCAACAGCAGTTTTTATACTTAAGTTAAGAAAATAGTATCATTTTTCTGATCACACCAATTTATTTGGTAATAGTGTTATTGGGTGGGAATATAATATGGTACTATTTATAAGAGGTGCCAAAATTCTCCAGGGGCACCAAAAATTGAGCAAAAAAATATTGGGGGGGGGGGGGCTGAGCCTGTGGTCCCTGTATCTGTAGTTATAGCATAATGTCTATGGATATAACGTCAGAGTATTTCTAAGGAAAAGGGAGGGAGGAGCCTGCCAACCATCCAAATATAATAAAATTCATGATTTAGTCACAAATTTTTTAATTTATAAAAGCACCCTCTAAAAAATGACATTAAAAATGTGTGAAACAGCCTATAAATCAATAAGGATCTTCATTTAAAACAAAAAAAATTATTCCAAAAATATATATTTCCTAAAGTTGTTTGTGTCAAGACCTGACTGAACCAACTGGCCCTGGTTTGATATTGTTTTTAAAATTATATTAGTTACTGAAGGCCTAAATTTGTATTAGTCTGTTTTTTGGATATATGCCACATATTATTGAAATATATAATATGCATCTTCATATTAATAGAATACAGTATTAATAATACATATATTTAGATCAGCTCTTTTATATGTCTTGACTGAAATAAATATTATAATAAAAGTAATCAATAATAAGATATTAAAAATTATAATATACTTCATATATACATATAATATATAAACAAAACACTATTTTTAAATTATTTTCATTATTATTATTAAAGAAGATCCAAGATAATATAATCCAATTTCTTGCAACATTAATGAATAACAAAATATCTTTTTTATGAATATATTATGAAATTATTTATTTTTATTAAATTAATTAATATTTTTGACTTCATTGTATATTAATTATAATTCAAATCTATTAAATGTTTAACTCATCTATTTAAATATGTTTTTTAATCATATTTTGTAGATATTGTAATACATTTTGTAGATTTTTTAAATAAAGTAAGCAGCTAATGATTATTTATTCATAAGATTAGGAAATCTTAAAAGTATTCAACTTATTTGAATTAAATACAACATTAATATTCTATTTATTCATTTTAATTAAAATTAAATTTCATGATTAATTCTTGTAATTAAATAACTAATTAATTACCCATATTATTCACATATTAGTATATAGTTAAAGATTATATTTGAAAGTATAAATAGATTAAAAATATTGAGATATATGAACTGTTTTTTAAGATCACAAATATTTATTTTTAAATACAAATTTATTTAAAAACTTAAAATATCTTACTGTATTGATTTTATATTTAAGAATAATTATAAGTCAGAACTATTTTTAACTTCAAACAAATTTATATACATTTACAGATTATTCTATAATCACATATTAATACAAAAATGTAAAAGATTGTTATTATCAAACCAATTTAAAAATGTCTTCAAATTCAAATTTTGAGATGGTAAAACTAATTCAAAATATTTCAGTTAGTTATGAATACAGATAAATAAAATACATATAGATATTTAATGAGATAATAAGTCCAATAAATGAAATCAATATGTCCATCCATCATCTCTATTAATATGTATGTTTTTTGTTGTTGATCAAATGACTTTCCCATAATTTTCTGTCAACAAAATCTTTTTCTTTATCTAAAATTTTAACTGAAAAAGGAACAGGTTTGAACAGAGCTGGTGTCTCACCGATATATGTACCTCCACAAAGGGTACATGTGAGTTGATAAATGACACCTTAGGCCATACTTTTATCCGATTTGAATATGCATTTTGTTTTACATTGAGGTATGCTCTTAATACCAATCTTTATATTTTAAGCCTATTTAGTAGCAAATATATTTGAAACTTTTTGAATCTAAGATAATTTAAAATTGTACTTAATCACAAATTATAAAATATTATAAATGTATGAAAAACATTAGTTTTGGAGCATTTTAATAATTTGTTGGATGTTTTTAATTAAAATTTAAATTTAAATGTATTCAAAATAATTTTGGATTAATGAAATATTTCCTTTATTATTAATTTTCTAGCTATCGATGCAAATTTAAAATTCTTATTTAATTTTAGCTCGACATCTGTAGCTCAAACCTACTTAGCACTGAGACTTTTCCATCAAGTATGAAGCCCTCTGAGAAATCAGAGAAACAATCCCATTCCAATCCCCAAAAATGTGAATGTTCACTGAGACACGAGAACACCGCCCCAAACACACCACCACGGATCACCCTATGTGGCTGTCTTCTTTGGTTGCTGCTTTTTTCCAACTTCTCCTTCACTTGTTGGCTCTTCACTTCCCACTCACAGAGGTTGGGAGAGTTGGAGAAGTTTATGAGGGCAGAACTTACCGTTGGTGACTCTGGTCCCATAACAAACCATCTTCAACTTGAGGTGAGTAAAGAGATTTATAAATATCAGTTTATGTTAATACAAAGAATATTGTTATGTTTATGTAACTTTTATTGGACTTTTCTGATTTTAATTAGTTGGTGAATATTTATATTTATTTACTTTCAACACGATATTCTTATTTGAAGTTTCAAATTAGAAAAAGATATTTTATAATTATTCTGCGCAAAATAGTTTTTATATATTCTCTGGAAATTTGAGCATTGATTATTTCTGAATGTTGGCTACATCCTTATGATGTAAACTCCGCCTGAATGAATAAAAGAATGAGATAGCAGCGTCTCTTAACTAAGTGAAATAAGCTGTACCTATATAGTACTTAATAGATTTTAATGGTCAATAAGTAGGACGATAAAAAACAAGATTGACACTTTACAACAACGCCAGATTCTTTCAAATTTTGCAACTGTGAATGTCAACCTTCCTCCCAAAATTGTTTATTCTTTTTTATCATAGCTTCGAGATTCCTTCAGTTACCTTAAAACCTTGTATTTTTGTTGGGCATTTTATGTGTGATATAAAAATGATAGATTGATTAAACACTTCAAATGTCGGCAAATGCATTCAGGACTAATCTTATTCTGATGACATTGATTATATTTAAATTAGATATATTTCAAAATTTGAAGATATTAAATATATTATGCACACACTGATGTGGTACTTGCTCTACAGTTATACACAGTGTACCTATTAGAAGATGAGATAATCAGGTCGATCATATTAATCTCCTGTCATTGCAATACCGTCTTGTTTGTTTTTATTGCGAGAAAAATGTTGACCGAATTTTTCATCGGCGGCAATATGTTTTACTTACTTGCCATTTATTTTTAGCTTTTGTATATTTAAAACTGATAACATATGAAAACCGATAACATATTTTATTTCTATTTATTTATTTTACTCTTACCTTCCTTTCGTATATTGACTTTCAACATGATTTCAAAAAGTATTGTGTGTGGTTGTTAATAATAATTCGACTGGTAAATGTTTACTTTTTTGTTATGAAAAGAGCTTAATATATTGTTATAAATTATTTCTATTTTGGGATCTCAAATTGCATACTTGGGCAGTTTAGGCTAGCTTATATACACATGACATTTAACTAATGAGATATTCCAAGTGTTGTAATTGTAGCAACCGCTGTCAATATGGTGACAGTTTAATTTTTCATTTAGACAGTATATGTTTAGTTTAATAAAAATTACTCGTTATTTCTTTGGTCTAAGTAATTTGCGGAAAATTTATCTTCGACCTACTTTGAACATGTACAAATATACAAACAGTATTTGAACATTATCACCAATATTAATATACGATATGCTATAGGATTGCTACTATTCGTTCATTTAGACTACCTTAAAAACAAATTTTAAATTAGTCTGGAACGATTTTTATTATGTAAAGGAGGTGTATGAAAACGATATTAATTATACAGCTACAACTACATCCTGGACTGAAGCACTGTCCTTTAGGTAAACTATTTTAGAGGGTGTCCAGACGCCTGCTTATGCGATTAACGTGTGTAATTTCAGTTACTGTCCTTTCACAAGTGTATTTCATACTATAGCACCGCTGTGCCTCTCTCTACAACTGAGGGAAGAATTATGAGTATATTGTAAAATCCTTCTATGTCAAAATACCTCCGATACAAATCTTTCTTTCGTTTTAACAAATTGTTGATAGGCCTGGGGTATTTCCAGAGGCTACTAATCATGCAGTTTTCTTCTTGTGTTTTGATCTTATCATTGCCGGCTGGCTTGATAGATTACCATCAACGTAATCATTGCTAATTGAACTTGCAGAATTAGATTACATTTGGTGTAATACAGATCGAGTATAATTCATTCTATTTTATTACTTGAATGTCATTTGTGAAAGGTCAATTAATGGTGTTCGCGCTTCTGACGATTTTTTTAGGAAATTATTCGTTTGTGCTGTAATTCTTGATTGTATAATTAAGTGATAAATTATGCCATTTTCCGAATGTTTGTTTATATTATGATTAAAGTTTTTACAAAATCAGGATTTTTTCCCCGACTATTTTGACTAATAAAGATGTACAGGACAATAGTGAAAAATATCGACTGTTTTAATTGTTGTTAAATATTTATGGTGGTGTCCTTTGATTTGTGACTATATGACGTACATAGATAGCACTCATACTAAAAACTGGTCGTCAAATTGACACCCTTTTCCCGGCAGAAGATCTTTATTGGATTATAAAAAGACATTTTCACACCCTAACACCTTCTTATGTATATAGCGCGCAGAAGATTCACGACGCATAAAGAAGTCATACATTAAATATATTTATGGCTTCTGTTAGCAGTATGAACCTATAGCACTCTTTCACAAGCGTGCATCACTTGTCTGTTTCTGCTGCATTAATTGTGATCCTCTATGTTTTTGTCCTGATTAAATAAATATATGTAAAACATATTCCTTCGTTATTTGGATGATTCCTTCAATTGTCTATAAATATTGACAAACTAATCCACAATTGACGCTTTACAAATGTGTTTCTATTTAGAAAGAATAGTGTTTTTTGAAAAATTATTTCATGTTATTTGTGTTTAATAAATTGATTACATATTTTCACACGATATAAATACAGTAATTATATTGATTAAATTGTCTTATTACTCCGAAAAAAGAAGTATACCCTGGCCTAAAAACTGTCGGCAGAATATTTGTCAATCCAGCACTGTTTATGTTTATATTTTTTATATCACACTAATATCAAAGATTCTTTTACCAATATTTATTTGATTTAAAAAAAATAATAATAGTTTTCGACCCTTTTGGATTGTTCACCGATAGTATCAAAGACTTTTATCTTTTTATAAAGCTAAACATAAATATAAAATGCCTTTATAATATAATTTATAAGATTAGCATCGTTTATATGGAAAGGCTTTACATACATATCTTCTGCATAAACTACACCTATTTCTAGTCATTAATCTAAGATTTACACCTAAAATAAAAGCGAGCAGTATTTAATTAGTTTTTATAAAAAGCACCTTTTCATTAATTTGCTATTTATCATTAAAAGTAACAGCATGTATGTTTTACAATTTGTCTTTTGGCTATTTATGCATCCTAAATTAAGGTCACGGCGTTGCCATATATTAAGCAGAGTAACCAAGGCATACCCACATACTATTATACCTGATACTTCCATGCCAATAGTCAGACTTATATACTGTGGTTTCCTCGGCTTGAATATATTTATAGTAGTTATGGATGCCAATTAATTGACAGTGCACTGTTTGACCATTACCTTCCAATTTAATCCAACATAAGCAGTAAGGGCGAAAAGAACAAATATTTCTACATAAAGAGGTCCAGTCGGGCCAATATTAGGTCTCGCGCAGTTCGCCTATACTCGCCAGACTAATAACTGGCCAGTTCCCTCTCCCCGGTTGGGAGGCACCACACTGTGGGAACATTGGGGAGTTCACAACGGTGCTAGCCTGTTCGGACCCCATAGACATAGCTCGACGTTGTGGAGGTGATGGACAGATTGTTCAGGCATCGTGTTGACGGCTCAGGGGTCCTGAACTGCGGGCAGCACCAAGTTGTAACTATGTGTGCGTGTTTGGGCGTGTAGGTAGGGCTGTTTGGATTAAACTCATTCAGCAGAAATGTCAATTACAATGCTGGTTTCGTGTTTACAATGTAACAATCTCAACACCTGATTCTGCTAATCAAAAATGTATTATTTCTATAAATTATAGTATAAACTTTTTGGTATTATTTGATTTTCAATTTTAAAAAATTGGATCTTGAAATTTGACTTGCATACCATATTAAACGTGAAAATTGTTCCGTAGTTTAAACTACAGTGAACTATATACAGTAAATTTGTTGACTTCAATGATTTAATTATAAACGATTAATGGAATAATGTAAGCCAGACGACCATCATCTTTTCCCGTCAAATGACATTCTTTTCGATATGATATTGATAAATTATATTTAGTTTCAACCTTCTCTAAACGGATACATATTCTACATGTACAGTACATCTCAATATTCTTTGACATAAACATGTAAAAATGTCATTTGTTCACACATGGGAGTCTCTTCTCTTCACTGGACGCCTTTTCATCTGATGTTACAAATTTCGCTCGTGTAATCAGTCTGTAATCAGCATTATCTATCAGCTGCAAAGATTTAACCTGTCGCCACGTTATTTCTTTCCACAATATTATCTAGGAAGTTTAATATTTTTACGGTTATAGCTAGCTATAAGGTTGCCAATACAATTTTCATAGTGAATTTCGATGTTTGTCGTAAAATTTTCAACTGCGCAGTTTTATCTAATGACTGATTGCTGCATTTTTAATATCATTGTAAACTATTTCCCAAAGTCCAAGCCCCACATGAACACACACACAATTGTGCAATAATATATAAGTTTGGTGTATCCGTGTATTCTAGGCAGAACTATGGATACAACTTTATTATTTGTTTATAAAAGCTGTTATTTCATGGAGCAGCCTTGCAAAGGTATAGTTGTGCTCTGAACTTTCTGTTGTTCCCTGTTATTATCAGATATAATGTCCTTTGCTATTTATATATTTGTTGTGTATACATTTATCTCCTCAAAACTGCACATAAAAATCCAGAACATTTTATTACACAAGGACCGAAAATCAAAATTTATATTACATTATATCCACTGTTGTAAATTTCTTTAAATATATAAATAACAATGTATATTCTGGTGGTTTTGACAATTCCAATATTGTTTTATTGAAACACATTCATTATTTCATTAACTATTTCAGAAGACCATCAGTATCCGTGATAGACGTTCCACGGACAACATTGTATGTCCGCCAGGTAAATGCCTTCCTTATTCAACACTTAAATATTGTTTATCAATTTGTAATTATCCCACTTTTACAATAAACGGTCGTATATCAGCTCTTTTCAGAATACAAAGTGATACAAAGTGACTTTTAGAATCGACTCTTTGGTATACATTTTAGCATTTAACATTGTAAACAGTATTTAGTCCACTTTGTATGAGGCTAAAAGGTTCTGTGTGAAATATTGTGACCGTGTTTCAGAGACACATAAATGAAAGCGTTCTTTAACTAACTACCGACGGAGTGATTGGGGTTGCATTTAATGTTGCATACAATATAGCTTTTGCAGTAACTCATCTATTTGTTTGTTTTTCATTTGTAATTGATTATATTTATTCATTAAAATACATTTTTATCCACAAATTAGTTGAAATATTTCGTTGACCGGTTTTTATTTCAAGTGATAAATTTATTATTTCTATTTTAAAGGACCTTCTGGACCCAAAGGCGATGCAGTAAGTATAGTCTCTCTTTCTCTATATCAAACAATTGCGGAGTTTTACTTTATTAATATCTTCGTAAGATTTCAACATTTCAATGAAACGAAGTGAAATTAACTCGTTGAAAATTCGATAAATATATTTAAAATCCTGTCATAAAAGACTTATTATATTCGGGAGTTATTTGCAGTCATCGATAAATTCAAAATATTATCCCATTTTATTAAATTTATAAATTGATTAATTATTATCATGGCTTATTCAAGACTACTAGATATTATTCTATTCCAAAACATTTTGCAACCACTAATGAGCCAATTAATTGTCACTACTCTTTTTATGAAAAATTCCTTGATGTCCTACCCCCTGTGTTAATTCGATTTTATTTAAAACCAGTGAGTAATGTGAATAAATCCTTCAACAATTATTGGTATACATCCCGGCCGAAAAGGAAAATTTTATATATCCAAAAAGGTCCAAACCATGTGCATCAAAATGGGAATAACCAGAAATAAAACGAACCATTATTATAGTTTGAGAGGCACATGTGCAATATATATTGTTTAGCCGAGTTTATTATTAAAAAAGTTTTTGATTTCACGATGTTTATTAAGTTTCATGCCTCAAAACATTGATATTTAATTATAGTAAAACTTATATTCGTTTCATTTGTTCAAATAAGTCCGAAATGTTTCCTATAACTCCTATAGCTTAACATTCATTCCAAATAACTCCCGGAAATAGATACTTGTTTGGGTTTTAATTCAATAATATATCTTTAAATCCTGACAATAATATATTTAAAACTGATTTCAGGGAATTCCTGGATACCCCGGAAGCAGGGTAAGCGGTTATTTTGAATCGATTTTATTAAAATCAATAATTTTTTTCAATTTGTATTTATTTAAATATTTCAAATAATAATCAATAAAAATTATTTTGAAAAACGAAATATATAACTTTTAATATTCTGGTTTAAATTTTTTTTTAGGTTTATTTTGAGTAAAAAAAACAATCTGAAATGTTTGCATTATTAATAAGTATTCCATGGGTCGTAAGCATGTTATTTTAATGCATTGTGTTCTTTAATATTTAGGGTCCGCCCGGATTTCCAGGAGCCATTGCAAATAAAGTAAGAAAGCCAAAGATATCATCTCAAAATACGATCATTCTAATATTTATTTTAGTGTCCAGAGTCTTAGATGTCGTGTACTTTTCATAGTGTACAATTCATCATCTGGATGTGATTTAGAAGATGCTATTAATAAGCTTCGTTACAGCCAGAACTATAATTAAAACCACAAGAAAAAGATTGGAACTAATATTCCCTTAAAATGTGGTTTTAATGATGCTATCAAGTGATCATTTTATCCTGTAGGATTCTTTCGCAAATTCGCAGCACCACGCTTAATATAGCTTCGGCACAATTTCGACCACAAATGCACAACACATTTTCTGTTAATCAAATTAATTATCAAAAATTCTTGACAGATGCAGTTAATACCTTGTCTATGTGTTCCTAGAAGTAGGTGTCTTCATCAAACCACCCTACTTTATCTCTCCAAAAGCCATCTAGATTCGGCGAATTCCCAGGAGCAGTTTCATTTACTCCTTTACTAATCACTTTAACAATCAAGACAGCCCCAACACCTTAAGCATACACATTTTATGTTATATTTGGTGTTCGTCACCTCACCTGCCCCTTCAATATGATGAAATCTTTGATAATTCCTTGCAGAAGGGTCGTGACAGGCGATCTGTAGGTGATTTTGCTGGTAGTAGCATAACTGATGTCAAATATCTGCGCATCAAGGTGGGTTTCTTCATATTGTTTATTGACGGACAGGTAGCTCACTTGACGTTGCTTGTCCTCATATGCTAACCTGGAAAGTGGTCCTGTTTTTTTTCTACGCAGGGCGTCAGTGTAGAAGTTATCACAGTGAAGGTTTGCCACCGTTTTCATTCTTGACTGCTGCTTATTCTTATTTGTTATATGGTTTTCCTTTCTATATTGTGTTTTCTTTGGTGTTTCTTTATGCACTGGTATAACTTTTCTTTCTTTGGTCTCAAACTTATAGAGGATTTTTCCGAAATATCGTTTTCCTTAAATTTATGCCTGGCTGTTATATCCGCTATTCTGGTGATTTTGTTCCGGTAACCATCTTATACACTTTAAACTATATCTGTGTATTTGGCATGAAACTTATATTTATTTAAGCATTCCTTTAAGTGGCTTCATAATGTTCGATAAAGCCTATTTGTGGTTTCTGCATTAACTTTGAGACTTTTCCGTGTTTACTGTTGCACAATCACTTACATAGTTCACATTAATTATTATAATATCATCAATAAGTCGGCTATTGGCCAGCTATCAATGAATCACGATTATTTTCAATTATCTAAATATAACTTTTTGAAATTGCTAACCTATAGATTATACAAGTTGACTCATTGGTGATACTCAGTTTCATTGTGCATACTAAATATTTGTTCTATTTATCTATTTGTTATCTTCACAGTACCGTAGCAAAACTATAATTTATTTATTTAGCAGTATACCTTTACATGGAGTAGTTTTATACCTTCGGAGGGTGATTGACGCATTACTTTGCAAAACTACTATGAATTGTACTTTATTGAAATACAGCTACGCGATATGGCCGAATCGCAATTATGCATCAGTCACTCTCATTTACGATTATAGCAGTATACATGTACCGTCCTCGCCAATCTTTTGTATACTTATTGCACCGGTGGTGTGTGGTCCATTTACCTTCTGTTCTCCTCGTTACAACCCCTCCACATTTAGGGTGAGAAAGGTGACCCAGGGAAGGTGCTTTCTATTGATGGCCCAGTACACACTGTAAAGGTATGGAAATGCACCCCCCCCTCCTCTGTTGTGATTCTGCCTACTCAACTTTTTAACCCAACTGCCGTGTGCTCATTTTATCGCTTTTAATTGTGTTTAACAGCTGACGATGGGTCCACCTAAATCCAATGTTTTAAACCTTATCATGTAACATTATTAATGCAATAATCTTTAAAGAGGTTTCATGAATTTAAAGACCGAATTGTTTTCATGCTAACTTTGATATAAAACATTGTTTTTAATATGCGTCCTGTCAGCAAGCATGTTTGACGGTTTTCTTTCTTCATTTTGAGTGCATTCTATATTCCTTACAAAGGAAATTGCTTTGATACTTTTGTTTTGCTTTTCAACAAAAAAAGACCGACATTATGGCTGCTTGCAAGTTAGTTGGTAACAACATACACAATTTTCAGATTAATCAGCTGCAATTAGACGCTTTTGATGAGATTTAAAAAATTAGTTTGCATATTTAAGCTTTTCAGAAGTTAGAGTTTGGAACGATAAAAACTAGGTTTGATTTTGTAGAAGATAAAATGAAGTTCAACTTGCAACACTTTATTTTGTTTAAGGAAGTTTGTTTGATGATTGCGCCTTTATCTAGCGAATGAAATAAATATTTGCAGAAATTAGCAATTTGCACTAGCGTCATTTTCTTATAATCTAAATTATTTTGAAGCAATACTCATCTTAACAAGGCTCACAAATTACCAATTTGGCACAAATCAAATTGAAATTATTTTACATACAAACCATAGATATTGTATATTATATATAGAACTAGATTGGACATCTAAAATATTTCTATACTAAAGTATGTTGCATC
>JAUZNC010038247.1:0-16227 GCA_034780395.1 Vannuccia rotundouncinata | reverse complement strand
TACACACAACTTCACATGAAAACTGTTGCTACACACAACTTCACATGACAACTGTTGCTACACACAACTTCACATGACAACTGCTGCTAAACACAACTTTACATGACAACTGTTGCTACACACAACTTCACATGAAAACTGCTGCTACACACAACTTCACATGACAACTGTTGCTACACACAACTTCACATGACAACTGTTGCTACACACAACTTCACATGACAACTGCTGCTGCAATCTACTTACCAGTTGTTCTGCACTGTAATCTTTTTTTGTGAGTACGTAAAAGGGTGCAACTCGTCAAATGTAATCATATGTTGTGCTGTGACGTCACAGAGCTCTCCTGGTCCAGCTTCGGTTGTCCCACCTTCCACCATTGCCAAATCAATACTAGCCAGTTCCCCAATTCCTGTTTTCATGATTGAAGTTAGTAGTGAAAGGTTTTTATGTTGTATTCACATAATGTATCTAGAAATATGCTTTTAAAAAAGCTTCATTAATGAAATTCAAATAATTTCAATTATTATTTATTTGTATTAATGACTTATTACAGTAATTGGCATAATATATTTTTAATTTAATACTGATACTTCACATATTCCAAAAAATATTGTTGAATTATTGGATACTCCTTCAAAAAATTGTGGCTAAGGCAATTTTAGAATATAGAGTAGAGCATATTTTATGATAATTATATCAAGTAAATACAACAGTACGATATTCAGTTTTTGTTACCAGTGATCTTGAAGTATTTGACATGACAGTTGTCGCAAATCATGACAAGCTCCTGTACAAAGGCTTCCACAGCAACCGGCATAAAGACAACCTCCACGTGTGTCTTCTCGAATTGCTTCAACTCAAAAAGCGCCGGCCGGATGAGAAACGGCGGCAAGATCAAAGTATCGGATTTTACCGCGGCCTAGAGTTCGAATAATGGAGGAATCTATTTCTTACAGAGCAAAACTTTAAATCTGGACGATGTTATGTGGTTCATTTTCTTTATATATAATTGTGTAAAACCTTATCCTTGCTTCATCTGCCCACCCCCCCTTCCCCATAATTTATTTTACCTCTCTCCCGCACACCTCTCCCCTTCCTAAAATGAATTTTATAACCCTCCTTCCCTCTCTTGTGACAAAAATAACTTAAATTATTCTATTATGATGTTACACGCGCGAATCACTCACCTTGAAGTTAGTGGAAGGCCAAGCGTCCTTAGGAAGGAAAACAAACTTTCCTTTTCCACCTGAGTTATGTATTTCAAATCGGATAACTTTACTCCCGAAAACCAGGGCTTCACCAATATTCCAGACGTCAGGAACTACAAGACACCATTGGTGTACAATATTGTCATGAGAATGAGCTTAAGAAATAAGATACTCACCATTGAGAACTGGTCTTGGCTGACGACCCTCCAGTTTTACTATCAGCGGATGACATCGGTCTTGAGTTTCAACGATCAGTTCATCGTAGAAGTCGCCGCGAGAATCCGGTGAGAAACGAACGGTGTAGTGGCAGGACATACCGGAAGCAATCATTCCGTTTTCGCCGGGCAATTGACCTAAAAAATGTTGCAGAATTTTTTGCCGAGTGAAGAAAGAATAAATGCTCCTTTGTTGATTTCCACTTATATTATGATTGATTCGATAAAATGTTTAGATATTTAATCATGAATTACCCAGCCCCACAGAAAAGTATTTCGTCTTGGGAGGAAGAACACGAATGTTTCGCAAAGATGTCGTAATATTCTTCAATTCCAGAGTGAGCTAAGGCACAAAATAAGTCGATAGATATATCAAACAGGTTGACTCAATCATTAACTCTTTCTCATCACCTCATAAACACTCCCAATTTCATACTCTGAGAACGAGATTGTGGTCGGTCGAGCCATGAAGATGACTTGATTGGAGGCCTGGGTTTGACCAGCTGCTCCAACACTTGGCAGAGGCATGGTACGTAGGCCACGGAGACGTTTGGGTACGTCGAAAAGAGTTCCGGTGCCATCTGGTTCTTGTGGAAGAGCAAATCGCGGATTCTTTAAGTAGTCCACCTGTTCATCAATTGATAATCGATAAATGTTTTGTTTATATCTTAATACGCATTATAAAACACAGCCACAACAACAACCTTGCTTTGCAGGTTGCCCAGCACCCTCCTGTCCTGGTCTCGACCTTCTTCGTTCATCTGGTCCTGCCACAGCTTGTTCCTTCCACGACTCATCTTCTTCAGCTTTGAGGAGCGCAGTGAAAGACCTCCAGGGCTGGCATCACCCTCAGCTCCGGTCACTCCGGCAGAATTGGAACGACGGGTCAGCAATCGTCCAGAGGGGGAACGAACCCCCCCGCCGGCTACTGGGCTGTAATTGGTCGCCCCTTCTGGCCAATCACATTCGCTGTCACATCCCGCGTGGCTGGACAAGGGTGAGGCTACAAATAGACACAGGATTAATTCATTTCATAAAGAAGGATTCCACTCTATTGAAGGCTTGTTGTCCTCACCATCTCCGCCTCGTATAATCCTCTCTCCAGGTGGTGTTGGCCCACCTCTGGATGTTGATGACGAGGTGGGTCTCTGATAGGCCGGATCACCTCTGCTCTCGGGGGCAGGGACCACGGGGGGTTCACTGGTAGAGAGGTCCTGGGGGCAGATGAGACCGTTGTCTCTGAGGAGGTCATTGTCCAGATAACAACGAAGTTTCGAGGCGACTGTTGTGAGTAAAAGAAGGGATGGAGGGATTTAATTAATTAAAAGTCTTGTGAATTGATTCAAAATGATTGTACTGAACAAGTCATATTCATAAATAAATTAATATTGCCGAATAAAGTTGTAGATGAAGGCTGCACGATGTGGAAAAACGTTAGATAATTATATTATGATGTCCAGATTACTTTTCCAGGAAACTATCATAAAAATATTTTTTTTAACAAATTTAGTAAAAGTTTTCCTTTTGTATTTAAATATTTCAAATAACATTAAAAAATTCTAAATATTTTAAAACTATTGACAAAATAAAAAAACACAGCAAAAAAAAAATAAATGAAGCATTTAAAAGTTCTACAAATTAATCATTTACAAATATTAGTAACTAATTATAACTTAAAATTTAAAAGCACTATGCAGCTATCCTAACACTTTGAAAAAAGAAAACAAATCAACGACAACTGCGGTTTAAACTAGTTGAACCGTGTATTTAATATTTATAATATTTCTAATGTGTATTGATTGACAAATATTTCAAATTTCATTTCTAAATAAAAAATTAACTTTTACCAACTTTTAGCATTATAAAATCAAAAGTTCTGAATATTGAAATTAAAGTAATATTTCTATTTGCAAAGTGCTACCAACAAAGTAAATATTACTATATCTAAAATAGAATGCAGAGCTGCAAAAGTGATTTCTAGTGCTAGTTATGTTGTCAACAGTAGTGGTCATTAATAAATAAGAGAAGTCGGATAATCAAATAAAATCATGTTACCTGCCGGACGAATTAAATTACGATCTAGGAGCAGAAAAACAACAAATCGAAAAGTTGAACATTGATGGAAATGGTTTGAAAAAGAAACGTATACATAGTTCATTAAATGATATTAAGAGGTATTAAAGAGGTATGAAAGAGGTTTCAGCTCACTTGAAGGAAGGTCTACATTGGCCTCTGCTTCGGTACGAGCCCGGTTCAGTTCTTTCTCATCAGCCGCCATTGCTCGAGCTTGGGCCTGCATTAAACTCTTCTCCACCCGGGTATATTGGTCCAGACGTTGTTGACGTTCTTTTGTTACCTAGCAAAAGTAACAATCGGTAAAAGCATAACTCAATGTAAACGTGCGAAAACAATATCCTATAAAAGTGACTTTCAGGTCACTGTTTTTGTCTGTACCTTTAGTAAATCCTTCACATACTGCTCGTGGTAAGGATCGGTGCTTCCCTGGGTTACACGAAGATTGTCGATAGTTCTTGGATCCACAGTGTCACGCATGAAGAGATCTCCGAATTTTTTCGATAGAATGTGACTCACGTCTTGAGTGCGTGCAGACGAAGGACGTTGAAGCACATGGGCTGGTTCCACTCCACTGCTGGTTCGGGAGCTTAAACTTGCCATTCGTGTTTCTTGCGGTCTGTAGATAAATATGATTGAAATCATTTCAAACATTGTAAAACAAGCAAAATTATTCAGAAAATACAACAGTTCGTAAAGCTTTTGTTATTTTTTTATAAATGATGAATAATAAAGATTTTTATATTTATATAACATAAATCATAACAATGGGAAGTTTTTTGAATAAATACTATAAATAAAAAGAAATTTACATTTTGAATAATTCATCTACTAAATTGTAATTATATTTTAAAAAATAAGTTTGATTAATGCAATCAAAAATATATAACTTAAACATAATTTATTTGTAGGTCCTTATATGAATGTATCTTAGTTTAATGTAAATTAATCTATGATGTGATTTTAGAGAAATTCTTGATTTAAATTAAATTAAATGATATAAATAAATAATTTTGTGAAAATTTAATGATATTGTGCAGTATTGTATAGATATTGTATAGTATTAGTAATTTTTTAATAGCTAACAGAGAAATATAGATTGATATTTTTATTGATAAACATTAAAAATTCTAAAAAATCGATTTTTATTAAGTATATTAATTTTTTTAATAATAATTTTGTGATAATTTCAATATTTAAAATTATAACTCTCTTCTAAAAACCAGTGTTTCTAACATCTATTGTCAATTTCTGATAGTTTGAATGTTCTCGATGAAACATGCTTTATATTTTCTGTTTGTTATATTTGTACATTTTTCACTATCTTCTTCATACAACCTCATTTTAATCTGTAAAAGTGTGTATTTAACAGCTAAACCAATACAAAATATGTTTAAAACTTCTCAATCATATGAAATGTAGCTGACATATCCACTTTGTATATACTGTTTTAAAATTCAGGAAGAAACTTTACTAATTAATAGCATATATTATATTAGAGGTATCATTATTCTATAGCTAAGATAAAGCAGCATGTATGTATATATTTCAGGTGGTAATTTGAAAATGTGTAAAGTTATGGACATATTTTTAATAAATTATATACGATTAAAATTAAATAACCGGTGAATTTATTTCTCTGATTAAATGTATTATAAGTGTATTTATTGTGTTCACATAATTTAAAAACTAAGAATACTTTTTATACATGTGTAAGTATTTTGTTTTAAATTATTGAATTATACCAGCCTATAAGAATATAATTTTAATATTTCTCTATTGTAATCGTAATTGAGCAATGAATAATATAGTTTTATACCATTAGTGAATTTTATACAATCTGAGAATTAAATATTTCAATAATTAATAAATAAATCGTACTTACTATTCCCAACTGAGATAACCATAGTTTACATTAACTAAGGATACCAAACAATAACCAGTCATATCCTTAATTCATTTTATTCAAATTAAACTAGTCATATTATTCAGCATAAAAATCATATTTGTCAATCACACTAGTTGTATAAATAGAAATGTATTTTGTAGTCAGATTAATCATCTATTATTGCCTATTTTAATGATGGAATATTATTTTTAATTAATCTTTTGTGAATGATAATTTTTATTAATAAAGAATTTTTCAATGATTTATTTAAAATTTATATTTACACATAGATATATTAATTAAACCTATTCATATATATCAGAAATATATATGTTATAATACATTTATATTAATATATATGTGATATATTAATCTATTTACTATATTAATCATATATTTAAAAATGATTAAATATATATATATATATATTATATAAGAGTCAATATTATCCAAAATTAATTTGTTAGTTCTTTTTTAATATTAATTTATTAAATAAATCATGACTAATAAAATAAACTAAAACTAAAATTCTCAATCATGGACCAGACATAAATTATCATCTTAAATGAAGTTCAATTTTCAGTGTACTTTTAAAACAAATATTATAAACAGTAAATATATTTCACACAAATTATAGTTTAAGCACAAATACAGAAATACATATTACACGATATAAATATTTTTATTTGAAAAGTTTAATAAAATTATATAAATATGTATATTTGTAGATATAATGTATTGATTAAGATAATTTTTGCTACTTAGTTCTTTTGTATTTGCATATATTAGATAATATTCTATGAAGAAGTTTACTATTTACTATTAGATAAGTAACTATAACCTAAAATTTTACTGTTTGGTTGCCTTTACTTTTTTGTTGTTGTTAATTAAATATTATAATAATTGTAAATGCAATAAACACCCATAGAACAGTACAACAATTTTTTACATAATATGCTTGTATAATTCACCACTTAATTTCTACAAGACAAGTTTACCTAATGAAGCGAGGAGAAGCAACAACAACCCATATACCTAACTATGTATTATAATTATGGGTCATTCCAAATAACTCTTAAACTTAAGAAAATATATAAAAATGCTCTAACAGCTTTGAAATTAATGTTGGATATTATCATATTTTATAATCAAAACTTTTAAAATTATATTTTATATTTTTTTTATAAGGGGATAAAAGGGGTACTCTACCAGTGTCTAGAACACAAATTAAGTCCCTCAAATTTTTGATGTTCAGAGGTATTGACTAGTTTTTTTCACAGGAAGAACAAGTATGCTGTCTTCATCAATTTACGATATTGCATGGTACAGTACAATACATATTAGCTATATATATATATATAATTTTTTTCAAAATATGACCATAAGTGGTGTATGTTACCACAAAATTTAAAAGTTTTTTCAAAGTCTTTGAAGAAAAATATTATAAAATGCATGACTACATTAAACTATCACTTTGTAGTTGCTAAAACATGTATGCATTGCTAAACTTCCATGTATTACAATTTAAAAAGATAAATATATCAATTGATTTTTATAGTTTAAATTCCCATCACATATACCACAAAATCAAATGGTGAGCATTACCATTCTCATTATACAACTATTAGTCTATAAACATGACATACTACTTTTTGGAAACTAGAAAGTATTCTATACTGTAAAATTACAATTGTTGGACTCATTTTAATTGCTATACAGTTTGAAAGAATGTTAATCTATGCTTGTTGAAGAATTTGGTTAACTTGTTTGGATGTCAATGTTTGCTTTATTAAGGACTCAGCAAGTCCATTGTTATGGTTCAATAAGTGTATAATAAATGTACAAAAAGTTTTGTTTGTTAAAAAACTATAAGCTTGTAAAGTAATTTTAAGACCCACAATTATAAAATATTTTTTATTATTTGATCTACATTTTTTAAATGACAATTTAATTGTAGCAGCTATATATTGAGAAAAAACAACCCCTTTTTAAATCCTGGCCATGCATATTATTATAGATATCATTTTGCTTGAAAATACATAAAAATGTGAAAATATAAGATTACAATATACTGTATGTATTCATAAGTTTTTCAAAAAAATGTAAAAATATTAAAAAACCATATTAATTATTTTCTATATATATGATATGATATAATATCTATATACATTTTTTAGAAATTGAAATTAATACAAAATCCAGCCTGCATTTTCTTTTGCATAGTGGATATTTTAGTATTTTACTATTTATTTATATATTAAATTTCTGATTTTATGCTGCTTTTATGATTTTATATCTAGAACTTAAAATTTATAATGTAAATATTCTTATTTTTTAAATAATAATTCCATTCATTCAGTGTACTTAATTTTGACTGTATTAATATCAAATATAGTTATATTTGTTGTTATTATCTTAAACAGTTCAAGATATTATAACCAATGCAATAATAACTATGAGATATTCTGGCTGTTGCCTGAAACAAATCATATATTAATGTGGACAATTTTTTTAGAAAAATGTCAATATCATTTACAAAAAATCTCTTTTTAAATGTTGCCTGATATTAATAAAATAAAATCCTGGTTATAACCCTGATAACCATCTTTGTATTGAGGGTGAACATAGAGGGGGGTTACGGGTCACACAAAATCTGTTCTTTTTCTCATAGAAAAAAAAGTGCCCCTATGAAAGTGCCTCTATGGGTGCCAGGCAGCTCTTTAGTTTCATAGATTAGGAAACCCCTAACAAAAATGCTATATTTTCCCTAGATATCCAAAATAGAATAATAATGTGACACTATCCATTAATTCATATTCACTTTGTAATAAAAACTTTAAATCTTATTCTTCTGATAAAATATAAAATCTATTAAATCAATCTAAATGGAAATAAATCTAATCTATTCAAATATAACTATATATGAATAAACAATTAAAATTAAATTATATGAAACATAAACTAATATTTTTACAAACATTTTTTTAAAATTCTTTAATAAAAACTTTTAATTAAATTCTTTAAAACTTTAGTTCTAAACATAATTTTTTTTTTAATTTGTAAAAAATTGATTTGTTACATGGCCATAGGAGCAGGTTGGGCCTCTTGCTAGCACTCTTGCTGGTAGCGCCTAGTTCTTAGTCTGTGTATTATCTGGATGTGAGCACAGGCTCAAAATATTTAGGAGATTTCAAGGATATTACTTTCATTTCTTGTTACACTCTAATTATTTTAATATATTACCTTGCAGTTTACTAACTACCAACAGTGTGTTCTGTTAATTATATTACCATAATAATAAATAAGGCTATCTTCATAATTCACTCACATTACATAAATCATTCTGATCTATTTTGTAAAGAACCTTTTATAACATTATAACTTAATAAATGTGAGTTTTTGACAGAAAGAAAGGCTTTAATCTTTTAATTTTACTATGATAAAAATATGGCGTCTATGCGATTCTTTACCCGACCAATATGAAAAAGCTTCCTACTGGCCTGCGTTTCAAAAATGTTAATCGTACACATCTTATAAATACTTACAGAAATAAAATAATTTATTTTTTATTTAATTTAAAATCAGTGGTATTAAAATAATCATGACAACCTAATATTTTAAATATTCTATCCATTTAAACACAATTATAATATTTTTGTTATTATATAATTATTTTTTCAAAGTGGTAGGGGTGAGTTGCAAAGTGAATATTTTGAAAAGAGTGTTATAAACATGAGAGGTACTAATATATATTTATTATAATATACATATACATAAAAATATTATATATACATTCTAATATATTTTTCCCATGACGCATTTTGGTTTACATACCTGTATAAAACAGATGATTGCGATAATGTAGCAAATGGAAGGCTGCTTTTATTTTGAATTATAATGAAGAAATACATATACTGTATTAGGATTATAATATTTTAAAGGTAAACATTTGGCATTTTTTGGACAGCGCGGTTTAATTACAGTCTGCATGGCAATTCATATCGCATACATATTTTTTTATCGCTACCATAATGTATTTATTTATTTATATTGTATTCATTATGTATTGTAACGCCAAATTTCTATACTTTATATATATATATAATATCACAGCGTGATCATACTTTTATGTGATCTCCAGACGAACATAACATTTTGATTACGGTTGATTTATTATTGAATTAAAAAATATTAACGATCAGCTGTCTGAAATATATTAATATTTAACCTTGAAAGATTCTATAAATAATTGTAAAATCAAGAAAAACATTTTCAATAAAATAACGTACCCAATTAAAATTAAATAAAAACCGATATTATTATATTAATAGATTTTTTGTGGAAAATAATAATTAGGGTTCTTGAATCAAACTACATGTTCCTATTTTTCACTGAATTTTTTTCTTAGTTTTGTATTTATGTATCCGCGAAAATGTATTATTTAAATATATAAACTTAAGTGCTAAATTAAGTATTACTTAAATATATTTCAATGATACGCAATTATGTGAAAAGTTAAGTCATAATTACTATGGATTGTGTGTAGTGTAGTGTAAATGACATCACAGTTTATACTTTTATTTTCATAATTGATAATTTTACGAATTTATATTAACATATGTAAAAAAACTTTAGAAAAATATAATTATAAGACGTCGGCCATGTATTAATATGTATGAAAAAGAAGCATACACTTTTATATTTTTTAATTTATAAAAGTCCGATTTCACAATTCAGAAAGGAAGATATTTTAATTGTGTCAAATACTCGAATAATCAATATTATAAAAGAAACAAGTGATCAGAGCTTACACGATAACCTAATTATATAATGAGCTAGCCATTATAACCACGTAATTCCTCGTCAGCAAATTGTTCTCACTAATTATATACAGTGTCAATACAAGGATTTTATTTTTATAGAAATGTACTCAATTTGAAAAAGTCACTCCTTTAAATATTTAAACTACAACTATTTAATTATATTTCTTCTTGCAGAATATTGCTGTTTTTCAAATTTTCTTAAATTCACAATAAATATATTGTTTAAGTTTTTTATAACTTAATTTTATAACTTAACTACTACTGATATAAATTAAAGGAATAAAGTAACTAAGAATAAATGCATTCATAAGAATAATTCATTATTTAACAAAAATAAATGCATTCATTTCATTTGAACTTCATTTGTACTTAAAATTATGTCGAGGTTGGAAAACTTTAAATCGTCAAAAACTGAAAAGAAAAGATATATATACAATAGAGCAGTAAATTAGGACAAGGTATAGAAATGAAAAATGATTAGATAATAATATAAAAACATCAAAATAACTATTTGAACTAGAAAAATATTACATAAAATTCGTTTAAAATCTACTCGATAATTAAAAAAAAACATTATACTACTACTAATGAGGCACCAGCTTTGAGCAACATTGGTTACTAGTTGGATGTTTATATATACTATAAATAAGTATTTACGCCTATAATATATTGTACTTTTTACATTGAAGTAAAAGAACGAATTTACTTAGAATTCTGACAATGAGTAAATGTGTAGAAGATTTCTACTCCAATAAAAAGAAGACAAGCAAGCAATAATAGAACGACAGTACAGACCAGAACAACATTAGATCTGGAGTAACGAAGAGTACATCTCAAAAACTATAAGTACTGACTAAAACTCTGTAATTTCCATTTTTTTTTTATTCACCTGAATCATTTTTTCTCTTTTACTAAAATTTTGCATCATAAAAATTGAAGAATATTTAGATTTTAATTAAATTTTAGTCAGCACCGGTTACTTAAGATTTTCGGATACATTCTATTAAAAATGCTTCAATGAACAAAATGATATTTTCATAAGAATACAATTAAAACAACAGAAATATACTATTACGAAAAATAAATTTGTAAGCTATTTTTGCTATTCGGTTTCCCTATTACGTCGTATTGAAGTCATCATGAAAGGTGCATTTCATACAGTGTAGACATCATGAAAAGTGCATTTCAACTGTAGACATCATGAAAGGTGCATTTCATACAGTGTAGACATCATGAAAGGTGCATTTCATACAGTGTAGACATCATGAAAGGTGCATTTCAACTGTAGACATCATGAAAGGTGCATTTCATACAGTGTAGACATCATGAAAAGTGCATTTCAACTGTAGACATCATGAAAGATATATGTCGTATTGTAGATATCATGAAAGGTGTATGTCCTATTATAGATTATATCCCGAAAGGTGCATGTCGTTCTGTAAACATCATGAAGTGGATGAATGTCGTACTGTAAACATCATGAAAGATTCATGACGAACTGCAAATATAATAAAAAGTTCATGGATCGTACTGTAGATACCATGAAATGGATGAATGTGGTATTGTAGATATCATGAAAGGTGCATGTCGTACTGTAGACATCCTAAAAGCTGCATGTTGTACTGTATATATAATGAAATGGATGAATGTGGTATTGTAGATATCATGAAAGGTGCATGTTGTTCTGTAGACATCATGAAAAGTTCATGTCGTATTGTATATAGACATCATGGAAGGTAATGTCTAATTTTAGACGACATGAAAGGTGCATATCGTACATGTAAACGTCATTAAAAGTCCATGTCGTACTGTACCGTACTTATCGAAGGTTATAAACCTTTTTTAAAATGAGAATTATTTTTTAATGAAACAAAATATTGTTAATATTGGAAAATTTTACCCAAAATATTATCAAATTCACATTAAAAAAATAACGCTTATGAGTGAACAAATTTTTATTTTTTATTAGAATATGATTTAAGAGTCAATAAATTTGAGAAAAAATATGAATTTAATTTTTCGCGATGAAGTATAGATAGAATTTTTTATTATATATTTCCAGTATTTGAAAGTAATTAATTAAGAATATTATTATTAGACAAATTAATTTCTTTTCTATGTTTTTAATATTTTAAATAAACATGTCAAAAGTCAGGCATGATTATTCATGACAACGAGGAATCTTTGGGGATTCTTGTTGAACGAAGAAAGATCTGTTTATACAATTAAAGAGTTTTATGAAGCTTGCAAGACGCTATTTTGAAATATATTTATATAAGTCTTTTTTTATTTATATATATTTATAAGTCGTCGTAGTAACTTAGTTTTGATAAATATCACATTTTAATCTTTTCTAGATAATTCGTATATTTATATCAGATATATAGATGGAAAGTTAAATTTTATCCAACAGCTTTGATTACTAAATATATATTTTAATTAAATTGTAAAAAGATTTCAAACTAACAACTTATAATTAAAGTTTATCTTTAACCTTTTACCTCTGGGTTTATCAAACTTTGATTAGTTTATGAGAGGTTTATTTGAAAACTGTAATTTATCTACATTTGAAAAAGAATCCCCTCAAACAGATGTGTGAGAAGTGATTTGAAAACTTAATATTATTTATAGAAACACGAGTCCTCGCTATTAAATTGCCAACATTTGATGCAAGAATGACTTTTCAATTGTAAAGGAATATTTGTAGTCTAAAATATTTATATTCTTATGATATGATTTCCATAAATGGATATATTATGTAAAAAAACATTTTAACCAGATCCGAATTTCATTGGCCTTAATTTTTTTTTACAAAATTAAGCAAATTATTTTTTTCTTAATTAGTCAAAAATGTTATCAATCTGAAGAAAAACTGTTGTTTTTTGTAAGTTTATTTCGATAAATAATATTAAAAACGTAATTCATAAACATCTGTTTAAAACTCAAATAAAATCGGGAAGACACAAGTTATAAATAAAATATTGTAAATGTATTTGTTACATGAAACACTGTGTGAATATGGATGGATAGGTTCAAGTATAATTAGGCACATACATAAACAAACTGCTGAGATTATATGTAAAATAAATATTTTAGATTACGGAAAATATAGTCTGAATATCACAAAATAAAGGTATAAAAAACTGATAAAGAATACGAAAACCACAGAGCATAAGAAACAATTGTCTAGCAATGCAGGTCAAAGGTCAATAAATAATAGTAAAATATCTGTATAAGAATGAAAAAGTATTCAAGATAAGCGCCGGACCCAAAACATTTTATTCATATAATGTGTCATGCTAAACTTACAGGGAGTGTAAAATATAATAAGAATTAATATTAACTTTATTCAAACGTATGAGTGATGAAATATATTAGCTTGCACTATATTTGTCGATAATACTGAATGTATATGAACGATAAACAAGTCATAAAAGGTGAGACATCAGCAGCATTTCTTGTAATGAAATAAACTGCTCCATATTTAGTGAGAAGCACTAGCGCTCTGCTCCACTTCACCTATAACACCAACCTTTTGTAAATTAAGAATGGAATTAGCAATGATTCTGGCTGTTGTCATTTGATAACCACCACTGGTGACCATAGCAACTGGAATATTTTTCTGACGACATTGCTCGAAAACCAGTTGATCACGCTTTATTATACCAGCGGCAGAGATACTCAGACAACCGAGTGCGTCGCCATCCAGGACATCCGTACCGGCGTTATAGAGGACCAAGTCTGGTTTAAAGTTCTGTAATGATTCTTCGAGATTCCTATTTTAGAGAACACAACAGAACAGAGACGTTAATATGTCTAACTATTGAACCTTCTCGAACTCACTCTTTCACTTTAGCCAGATAAACATCGTCTTTTGTGAATGATTGGAGTTCAACGCGACAATTTATTCCTCCTAAAAGATAAATAAAGATAAGGTGTGAATAGCAGAGTTGAAACAGTGAGATTTGTAAGGAGGGAAGCCTACTCTTAGCATAGCCGTCTTGAGGGTATATTTCACGGTTGTAAACATCTAAAATGAAAACATTTTCGTCATCCATAAAGTCACGGGCGTGACCGTTTCCCTGAAATAAAATAATATTTTAATGAAAACAATCTGACGTAAAGTAAGATGGTTAGTTGACTATGAGACGTTGTTCACAGTTCCCTGATGAGTTAGAATAGTAACATTGGTTTCTTAAAATAGAATAGTCGATTATGAATTCACCATTGTCAGCCTTTGAAATTAAATCTATAATTGATGTAAGTATATTCTATGAACTGGATAAGAAAAAATAGTCAATCCTACTTGATGCGCGTCTAGATCCACAATCATAACTTTAGTAATCTTATCCCGCGTTGCTGAATGTTCGCGCACCATTTTGATTGCTAAAGTGATGTCAGCATATGCACAAAAACCGCCACCTCTCTCCCCACAGCAATGATGGAAGCCTCCACCTAAATTAACTCCCCATCCGCGCTGGGCAGCCAACCACACCGCCATCACTGTGCCCCCCACTTGATAACGAAAGGGTCGGAGCACCTTCCGCTGAACTAGAGCGTTGGGAATGATAGCTAGAAAAGGTATTTCTGTAATGCGGGCCACAGAGCTGCTCCACTGAAAAAAAAGCATTTTAAAGATATTTAAATTAATTTAATTTAATTCAATTATAATTATTTGTATCATTTACATCCCAAAATACAAAAAGTGTTTCAAAATTTATGTGTAGATTTTAAAAATCAATATTTGATTGTATAAACCGACATTAATATGATTACTGGCTGGTTATATTATTGGTGTCAACTGTAGTGGTTACCACTTTATTTAGGCTTGTTAATTAGAAATTAGCTTTTAGAATTTCTAAAACTTTTAAATGTTTAAAATATTAAAAATAAAAATTTATGTATTCCTCCATGAATAAAGATGTTATATTAAAACAACAAGATGGTCTATAAGCACACTGCGTGATATAGTCAATAGAATAAGCAAATATAATTTCCAACAAATAAATGTATATCCTCTAAGATAGATTATTATTTTCCACATAGAGGTAATATATGAAGAACATGCGCACTGGATCAACAATTAACACGATGAGGACACGAGTTATACATACCTCTTTAAAACACTCAATAAAACTGCTTAACTGTCAAAATAAAAGATTTGGTACGAAAGTTCTAAGATTAACTAATAAATTCACTGGGAATAAATATGTATTTATTTATTGTATTTTATTTTATTAAATAATAGAATAAATAATAAAAAATCACCTTAAGTGTAGCAATATATTTGGGAGTGTGAACTTTCAATAAATCCTGCTCTTGGGCCTCATTTGGAGTGATAATATTCTCTTGAGTAAACATTTTGTCTTCTGGAAAAACCAATTCACAAAATGTCTTTGTTAGAATACAGATTTCCCCAAAAAATGAGTTATAAAGGAGTTTTACTCTTCATCTGTCAAATGCGCACATTAAAAGGCATTAATTAAAAAAATTAATAACACTAGTTTACAAAAGTTAAAGGCATGCAAAAAATAGTTGTTCTAATCTAATTTTGTGGTGCTGATTTCAGATTAAAAATCCAATTTCGCTCATCTAGTTTTTGATATTATATACATGCACATAAAGGTACAAACCTACATGCATCAGGTTAAAAGGTTAAATGTTATTGGTCATTTGTGGAAGTGCAGCTATAGGCTTCATAAATACATCTGTACTTTTCTGTCTCTGGAGTAGTAGGGCTGGAGATCTAGAAACACAGATTTTATGATGATCATCTGGTGAACATGAACAAGATACTTTTCTCTCTCTTATGGTTCTGCCTTCCAACATAGTTGCACTCACTTCAGATCTCTCAGTTTTGCAAAACTCAGGAGGGAGTCTTCTTTAGACCTCAGGTATGAATGGTTTGTGAGAATACGAGTGCAGTAAGGGGCAGCATGTAGAGGTTTGTGAGAATACGAGTGCAGTAAGGGGCAGCATGTAGAGGTTTGTGAGAATACGAGTGCAGTAAGGGGCAGCAT
>JAUZNC010038236.1:0-18401 GCA_034780395.1 Vannuccia rotundouncinata | reverse complement strand
TGATTTATTATTTCTTGTAATTTGCTCATTAAGCTCTCGAGTTTGAAGTTCAATGGGCAGAAAAGGGATGTTTGCAATTTGGATGATGCTATGATACAGTCAAGTCAAACTTAAATAAACTTTTAAAACCATTGCACACGCTTTAAATAAAGGAATTTCTTTTTAATGGAATTTAATATATTTAATTTGTATCCTATCGAATATTAAAAATTACAATAGAATATTTAACTTTTTTATTTTATTTCTTACCATTTCTTTATAACTTCTTAACTAATTTTCAAATTGTTGATACATACTTATATGTTTAACATTCCTATGTAATTATTTTTAACTTATGAATTTACCTTATTTTTAAAATAATGTTATTATTAATACTTTTATATATAATTATTTATATATGCATTCCAATTGATGACAGAGCGCGTTGCCTATTTTGGGATCTTAACGGATTAAAATTGATACTCTTTGTGAAATAAATTTATTCAGCTTTCAAGAATGTAGAAGGTCGGGGTTATCCAAAAATATATACAGTGTGATCCCAAGCTCTTTAACTATTTAAACTTCATAGCATCTTTAATAATAATAATAATATACCAAATAATTATGGAATACAACATACTTCAGAGTGAACAATATTTTATTATGTAACTAACGCTTACTTTCAAAAAAATGTTTTAGTCTCATTACTTGTGTATGTTCTACATTTCTAAATGACCTGAAAAGTTTTATTGATTTTTTACAAATAATCAATAATGATTTTTTACAATAAAGAATTTAGACTTTATCCATTCTATAAAATAACCGCTTATATTATTATATCGAAAATGTTATTTCAACGATTAGCTCAGTCCACTAATTGAAGCTGGGAATTTTTAGAAGTTAAAAGTTCACTGTAAGTAAGAGTAGCTTGTTTATTTTCGTCACAAAAGTTTTTCTCGTAGAAATAATATCATTCATACAAAAAATAATATATATAGAGAAAAATAGAATATATTTCATGAATATTTAGAATTAAAATGTTTCGAAATCAACATTTTGTTTACATTTTTTCATTACATTGGAGAAATATATAAATAATATGATTAACGCAGTTAAATATTTATATATAAGTAATAGTTTCATATAGTGCAAAACTTTTTATAATCCAGATATTCTACATATACATAGATATAAATATTTATAGCAATAATAACATATATTACTTAATTTCCAATAAGTATATAATTTTAAAAAAATCACTGTAATTTTATACATATAAGAATATATTGCAATGATAACGAAAAAAACTGAAATGTTTTAAAACTGTCAAAAAGAAATTAGTTTAAAGTGTGTCCAATGACCAAAGTTTACGTTTGACTTGACTGTATCATAGCATCATCCAGTTTGCAAACATCCCTTTTCGGCACATCTGAACGTCGAACTCGAGAGCTTAATGAGCAAATTACAAGAAATAATAAATCAAACAATTCGCAAAGAGTAATGATACTGAAACCAATCCAAAGACCCAAAATTCCTCCAATCGATGCAACAAATGCGGAAAAGGTTAAAGACAATGATTCCTTTTCATAAATAACATCTAAAGAATTAGCGAATATGTTAATTGAAACAAATGGTAAATGGGCTTTTTCAATTTTTTCTCGTTGACTGGAATTAAATTTTATAATTTTCAATATTTTGGGGTCCAATGTTTTATTCAATTGATTTGCTAGCTGAAGCACTTCTTTCATTTTCTCCCATATTGTTTCTTTTGCGAATTCCATTATTTCTGGAGGTGGCCAATTTGTTGATTGAGATACAAACATGTACTCAATACGTTTACAATTGTCTTCCGAGCATTTTACGTAATTTGAAATATTTTTGTAATATAATGACCCAAACTTTTGAAAACATAACGCATTATTGACAACCTGTTGATTTTCTTTACGTTGAGAATCATTTAAATCATTTATATTCATTTTTATATCATTATTTTTAAAAATAGACCAAATTGCTCTGTCTGTTTGGTGACAAAATAAAATGGTGTCATTTTTTAAAGAAAAATTAGAGAAAATTGGATATTTTTCATTTAAGCAATTGCAAGAATCAAGCATGCCTTGTTGATGACCTTTAGCGTAACAATCAGATGATGAATAATATAATTTTGACCTGACAACTTCAGAATTTGTGGATAGATTTGACAAAATATCATGCACCTCTATGATTTCATAGCAAGGGTCCAAAGATGTGCTGTAATCTTCAATAACTTTCATCTGCAAACCGACGTTCAGTAGTGTACCGATTTGTGCCAAAATACGATTTTGAGTAAACGAAGGTCTAGTCTCCGATGTTTGAATATTAATCTCGTATCCGTCAATTGAATCAGGCTAAAATAAAAAAAATATTTTTTAAATAACTGTATTTTTTTTATAATAATTTTAAAATTAAAAAAAATTTCTCGACTTGGATATTTCTAGCTTCACAAACGATTTTTTTCTCATTGAATAAAAACGTTGATTTGAGGTGAGAGGGAAGGTGTAAAAATGGTTGTATAATAATATATGTTCAAATGCAAAACTGAGTACAAAATTATAAGAGAAGAGAAGAATTAGCAGTCATAAAAATGAATATATAATTATAGTTAATGCCGGAGGTACTGTACTTAATTAAATTTTAAGAAAAAGCAAAACTAAATAATGAAACCTCCCTTTTCGAGGTTAAACAACCTTATCACCGGGATTTCTCTCTAATTCTACTATTCCGATGCTGCGAGGGAGCCAATATTTCCCATTATAATTAATATAATTATGAAGAAATGATGCGAAACAGTTAAAAACAGAATATTAAAACGATGAATAAATTTCACTGAAGTATAATGATAAAAAAACAGAATAGAAAAAATATTCATTAAAGAATGGTTTTGTCTAAATCAATTTTTATAAGAACTAAATTATAAAATCAATAAATATTTATATAAATAAAATCAACAAACAAACTAGAAACGAAAGAATATTCAACCTCCTAAAACACCAAAAAGGACACTCTTAAATCCGAAATTGAACTCCCCACTAACAACCAAATAACTCTTCTCGATTTTAAGTTCTCCATCGATCCGAATGCAATTTCAAAATCGAATTCTGCCAGAAGAAAGCAAAAGAGAATCTTTTTCCTACCTGCCACTCGGCGATTCCCAATAATACAAAATCAAACGTTTAAAATGAACTCAACAGCAAGCAAGCACGAAGGATAATTCAAACAACTAAGTTATAGAAACCAACCAAGACTCTTCTTCAAAACCACTTTATTTCCAATTCCCATACATCAGTGACAAAGTCAAACAACAGCTCAAATGTATCTTCCGCGAAGCCAATTTATACCGTAGATCACGCACTTAACAAAATTTACGCAAGTTCCTTAAATTCCTGCCTACTAAAATACATATCTTTGTCACTCCCGGGACTGTGATCATATATTTCCGGCTCAGCCTGCCACTCCACTAACATCGGCTGTTCAATACACCAACAACACCACCGCTACAAAGAACAAAACCGCACAAACACAAATAGCAACGTCTACAAACATCGCAGTCAATCTTACCAGACTGAATTTTCCATTTCCATCATTCACAGAGAGATTGATTCTGTGTCTCGTTTTTATAATCATATTTTTCATTGCATATGAATGAAGCGCTAGTAGAAAAATAAGCAATACACTATTTTACCGCTGTAAGTGGTTCAATTCTCTTATTTTATTAATATTTATACTATTTTGAGTCTGGAGATAAAAGTAAGATATTCTCAAAAGACTTTTTTGGTTGCTTTATATCTTTAGAAGTGGAAATAAACTGTTAATAAAATACTAATTATATTAAGTAGCTGCTGAATAATAATTCAGAAAATTGGTTAAGTGATTCACCAAGATCATAGTGAAATTATAACTTTACTCTCTTAAAAAACATTATTTTTGATTTTATGAAATAATAATTTATTTTTTACACAATTTAAAGGAAGAACTTACAACGTCTTTTTTACTTGGAAAGTAAGATACACCACCATAATTGTTCAAAACAATCTTTAAGCCAAATTTTTCTCCTCTTTGCCGGAGAACTTTGTTCTTTGGTGAAAAGACGAAACAAGCAAACTTGGTCGGGTGGAAGTAAACAGTAAAGTTCCTAAAATCACAATCTTCAAGATTATACTGGCAGCTGACAATGTGATCTTGAGGAAGTTTGTACAGATCAACATCGTATAAACTCCTCATAGACCATTTCATTAAATAGTTGGCATCCGTCATTTTGTCATCAAATTGCTGAGCCAGTTTCCAAAATTTTAACAATCTTCTGCCTTCGCCTTTAAATAGAAAATTGCTTAATTTCACCTTAGAGAAGGAATATGTTGGACAAATTGTGACATCGGGAAATTGAAATTCGTCGTTTTTAACATCACTGTTCTGCGATTTTTGATAACTCAAGTAACTTTGCGTTAATATAATCAGGTGACAAGTAAAGCCAACGAAAGCTGCAAAAGTGATCAAACACCAGAGAAATCGTCTAAGTCGTTTCGAAGCTATTATTTTTCCAAATCCATGAGCAGAAGTTTGTCCCATAAATTCAGAAATAAGAGCATTAGAATTCGACATGTTTTTTGGATTGTGAGAACAACAACAATCTCTCTTCAAACTCTGCTAGGTGTAAAATAAAAAATGGTTTCTCTCTGTTAGCGATATATTATCAAATTAGATTAATTACAACCCTAAAACTCCAATGGGATATTGATCTTTTCCCATTGGAAGATTAAAACTGACGTTAATTTCATCTTTTGATTTGTAATCATGATAGATAAGGGTGAAATTGACATAAATAATTACAATTAAATATAGTATAGTTAGTGGATTATACAGTTTATAAGGCATATATTTGTATATGATTGTTTCCAGTTTTCGAAGATTTTCGATATCTAGTTTATAGAAATTCATAATTATAAGTCAATTATAAAAATAAGGAAGTATTGCAACTAAGAACCATAAATTATTACAAAAATATTTCTTACTCGCGCAAATATAAAGCATAATAAATCCGAACCCAATATTGTATATGCGACTGTGTCTGTATTTTTTCAGGAAATACTGTAAAATGTCATCAAAATCAATGCATTGTAATCGACGGTTGTATAAATATACAGTAATCTGAGGTATCCACTGATAAAACCGTACAGGTAAAAGATATTTTACAATTACGCACTTGTTTTGGCAACGATTATGTTTAAAAACCTAAACCATCCTGTTTGAATACAGTAAGAAATCCTACATTGTAAATAGGAAAACTTTTGATGCTGAAGGTGTTGTTCAATCACATCAAACTAAAATTATTCCTGCCTCTTCTAAATATAAATAATCAATATAGTCTTCAATTTTTAAGAGTATAATAAAATATGTTATTGGACGGGTGTAGAGTTGTTCAACCGAATCGTTCAAATGATCGTGATCTTATTTTGTATCTAAACACCCAATTGAGAATCGATCAACTATTTCTTTATTGTTTATTTTAATTAATCATGGCTTACAAAAAGGTACTTCGCGCTCGATAAAAATGACCAATAGAGACGAACAAAATGCAAATCAGACATCTAGAAAAAAGGGAAATTACGTTTAAAAGATTGTAAAAAAACATCTTTAAAATAATATATCAACAGGTTAGATCATCTGTACTGAAGATTTCTTAAATAGGCAGTATTTTTATTATTTGAAACAAAAAGTTTAAACAAAAAAAGAAGCCATTACAAGGGATTAAAAGTACAAACATTATTATGTTCAAAACCTTACAATCCTGGATGATTTATGTCTGCACTGTTCCAAGTTTGCAAAATATAAAAAGTATAGTATATGTTACTATAAATGATAAATAGACTAAAGCTATGACAATAAAAGAAAAAGGCTGTCCACTAATTGAAGCTGAGAATGTTTAGAAGTAAGTTCGCTGGAAGTAAGTGTAACTAATATATTTTCGTTATAACATATATTATGATTCAATAATATGATTCCCACATAACAAATTAAATATTAAGAGACAAGTAGCAAATATTTATTTATTATATATATAATTGTACTGTAGTGAAATCAGCGATATTAACCAAATTGTTTACATTTTATGATTGCATTTGAGATAATTATTTTCCTGAATTTGGAAAAGTATCCCTCTTCCATACAAGGAAATCTATTAAAACGAGTTCGCGTAGCCTATAGTACTTTTCCAATAAGGAAACGAAATTTTTTCTATGCAACATGAAAATCAATTATTTTAATAATTTGACCAAACGCAAAAAGGAACAAGAGGCACCGAAAAAATCGCAATTTATCGACTTACAGCAGCCCATTAATTTCTTAATGAGATTTATTTATCACAATCTGCAAATATGTTACCAAAATACGTCGATAAATAGCATTTCATAGATAAATAATTTACATTTATTAAAATAACGGATATAAATTATTGAGTGTTTTTTAAAGCGCGCAGCGCTTTAATAAATAATGTGGAAAGGTAAACACCCCCTAAGAAGGTCTTTTTAATTTCATTAATTTATTTTTTAAATTAGTAGCTAAAAAAACATGAATTTTTATATAATCGTTTTTTTTCAGAAATTGTGAAACATTGCATTGTGATTTGTGATTACCTTTGTGACTAATGAGTTTTAAATTGGTGTTAATGTTTATAAAAGTTATATGTATTAAATAAATTTATGATGACTACATGTTTAAATAATTATTTTAGTTTTGTATTGTAGTGTCCCTATTAATTTATTAATATAATTTACATATTTACAAATTTAATGTTTTAATTTTTTATTTCACCATGCATGGAAAAGTTGACCATGTATGGAAAAGTTTAACTCTTCCATACATGCACAGAAAAATATATGATTATTATGTTTGACAATTAAATATTTATATGTATAAGTAACAGAATTATATAATTGAAAATCTTTTTTTAATTCAGACATTCGTTGAGTAACACGCCTTTTAAAGCTATTCTGCAAAATCAGTTCGCTTTCCTTCCAACAGAAAGCACCACAGCAGCCCATATAGCGTTCTTGCAAACGTTAGAAAAAACATTCTAGAAAAGAATAATCTGCTATTGTTATCACTTTGGATTTCTCAACCTTCGACACTGTTAAGCACTCCGCCCTACTCTATAAAGCCTCAAAAATGCAAATAGATGACAACATATATAATTGGCTGGTTAGCTACTTTAAAGTTAATCAACACACCACGAAATTCAACAACATCAATCAAGCTATTTTTCAATAAACTCAAGCGTCATCCAAGGCTTCGCTATTGGTCCAATCGCGTTTGCAATAATAGCATCCGACCTCACTACGGTATACAAAAATAATTACATAATCATGTATGCAGATGATACTTATTTATACCAGGTAGTAATTACTCCCAAAGAGAAGAAGAAGTTGCCCACATAAAAAATGGGCACATGAAAATAAGTTATCTCTAAACGAGAACAAATCTAACGAAATTATTTACACCAGACCAAGATCTAGTATTACACCACCAGCAGCCTTAACAAACACCAAAAGGCTTTCAGAAATAAATGTCCCGGGAATAACCATAGATGGCAAACTCTCTTTTAAAAGTCATGTTACAAACACCTTGACGTCATGCATGAAAACATTACATGTAATTAAAGAATTGTGCACTTACGGCCTAAAACAAAAAAACCAACAAAGCGTTTTCCAAGCTCTTCTTCTTCCAAAACTACTGTACTCGTCGCAAGCTTGGTGGGGCTACCTAAATGAGCAAAAAAAGGACCAACTGGAGAACTTAATCAAAAGGTCAAAGAAATGGAAATATTGCAACAAATACTTAGGTCTTGTAGCGACCATGACAGCCAAACGCGCAATGAGAAATTATTCCAGAAAACAAGGAATAATCCCTGTCAAAAGCTGAACGCACTCTTCCAAAGGTCAAATCAACAAAATACAATCTTCGTAGAACGTCATACAACACCAAGCCGGCAACAACAGCAGACACAAAAAACTTCATTCCAAGAATGGTCTTGAAACATTTAGCATCCAATTCATGACGTTTTATTACTCAATTTCTTTTTGTATTACTCGTACATACCATATTAATTATACTATTTGTATATTATTATGTACCCACTCCTTCTCCCCACAGGACCACTGCGGTCTGTTAGTTCGACAAATATACACTATTATTATTATTACATATACATATGCATAGATATAAATATTTATAGTAATAATAACATATATTACATAAATTTCCAGTAAATTTAAAAAAAATTACAGTGGGATGTTATACTTATAAGAATATATGATAAATTTGAATTGTAAAGGATCATATATAAAGAAATGAAAATTTTAAAAATGATATTGCAATGTTTACGAAAAGAAAACATAAATATTTTAAAACCGACAAAAAGAAATTCGTTTAAAGTGTGTCCAAAGACCAACGTTTACGTTTGACTTGACTGTATCATAGCATCATCCAAATTGCTAACATCTTTTTTCTGCCCATTGAACTTCAAACTCGATAGCTTAATGAGCAAATTACAAGAAATAAAAAATCAAACAATTCGCAAAGAGTAATGATACTGAAACCAATCCAGAGTCCCAAAATTCCTCCAATAGATGCAATAAATACGCAAATTTAATGACCCAAACTTTTGAAAACATAACATATTATTGACTACCTGTTGAATTTCTTTACGTTGAGAATCATTTAAATCATTAATATTCAAGTTGATATCATTATTTTTAAAAATAGACCAAATTGCTCTGTCTGTTTGGTGACAAAATAAAATTTTGTCATTTTTTAAAGAAAAATTAGGGAAAATTGGATATTTTTCATTTAAGCAATTGCAAGAATCAAGCATGCCTTGTTGATGAACTTTAGCGTAACAATCAGATGATGAATGATATAATTTTGACCTGACAACTTCAGAATTTGTGGATAGATTTGACAAAATATCATGCACCTCTATGATTTCATAGCAAGGGTCCAAAGATGTGCTGTAATCTTCAATAACTTTCTTCTGCAAACCAACGTTCAGCTGTGTTCCGACTTGTGCCAAAATACGTTTTTTAGTAAACGAAGGTCTAGTCTCCGATGTTTGAATATTAATTTCGTATCCTTCAATTGAATCCGCCAGAAATTAAAAATTATAGTTAAAAGTAATAACCAATACAGTTCTTTTTGAAAGGTTGGATAAAAATAAATTATTTATAATATAATAATAAGGCATTGATTTGAGATACCAGGGAATGTTTAAATTAAATTAAATTAAAATATATATTGTTTCAAAAACTGAAGATTTTATATAATAATTGTAATATTCAAAGAAATTTGGTCGACTTGGATAATTCAAGTTTCACAAACAATTTTGTTGTTATTGAATTAAAACGTTGTTTTGAGGTGAGAGGGAAGGTGTAAAAATGGTTGTATAATAATATATGTTCAAATGCAAAACTGAGTACAAAATTATAAGAGAAGAGAAGAATTAGCAGTCATAAAAATGAATATATAATTATAGTGAATGCCGGAGGTACTGTACTTAATTAAATTTTAAGAAAAAGCAAAACTAAATAATGAAACCTCCCTTTTCGAGGTAAAACTACCTTTTCACCGGCCTTCACTCCAATTCTACTATTTCGATGCTGCGAGGGAGCCAATATTTCCTATTTTAATTAATATAAATATGAAGAAGTGATGCGAAACAGTTAAAAACAGAATATGAAAATGATGAATAAATTTCATTGAAGAATAATGATAAAAAACAGAAATTGAAAAACTTTTTTAATTTTTATGAATATTTATGAATAAATTTATTTTCATAATAAATAATTTTGATAAAATAATAAAACGATAAAAAATACTTCAATATGCATTAATTTTCAGCTTAATAATCATTCTGAATTACAATTTAAAAAAATTACTAATTAAGAACATTTCAATAAGTATTAATAGATATACACATTTAAACATAGATCAGTAGGTATATTGGCCGGACCGATTCTTAATTGGTCGGACCAAACAGGAATAAATTATAATAACTGATTTAACATCCGTGTAACATATACAGTTTACACATAAGAATCAGTCCGGTCAATTACAAAATAGTTCTAACAATGTATTATATATAATAATGACATTTTCTAATTTGGTCCGACCAAACTGGAATATTTTACAATCGGGGTTTCTACGTAATATGAATTTTTCATATAAAAATAAATCATATTTTTCTTTCCATATAGAGTGCAGGTAAGAGCGATTTTGAGATTCACATTTGGTTGACCAATCCAAGATTCGTCCGAACGTGAATTCATGTTTGGTCCGACCGATTCCGGATTTGTGGGACTTCATGTTTGGTCGCTAACATGTGTTTTTAAGTTTAGATAGGAAATCATCAATATCAGCTTTCAATATTTCTCTATACAATACAATATTATGCTGATATTAAAGAGTTAAGTGTGATACATCCACAGAATTAGAACGTTGTTTAGACTTTAATTCTGTGGATACATCATAATTATTACACGATTTAAAAATTAGTAAACAACGACGTGAACCGGAGTTAGAGGTTTAGGTGTATGGCTGCTTGCTTGATTTGTGACAGGAAGGCACCATTGCTGGGAAGAAAACGAGATAGTGGACAAAACATTACATTAGTACATGTTGACATGTATTGACAACACGCATGCTTGCAGCGCTTATGCTCTATAATATATGGACAATAATTTTTTACAATTCAGCATCAGCGAAATTGTCGGCCAGATAGCAGACACCATTGCAAAAATATATTTATTAAACCAATTAAGTTATTTAATATAATCTTCTATATAAATTACTAAATTAGTGTAATATTTTAATGGAAAAATAGTTAATGAATAAATGAATTAATTAATTTCCATTAATTATTACATACCTTTTCAAATTACCTTTTCTATTATATATATATATTTTTTTTATTTTCAATTTCAAAATAATTATTATATATGCAACAAATTAATTTTTATTAATGAATTGTTTTATTTCAGATAATTTAAATTCTACTTAAATTATTTTTATTAAATTATTAGAAAGAGAAATTGAAAAATCTAATATTTCTGGAAATGTATGATGTAAATGTATTTACAGATTATTAAATGACACATTGTCAAGGTTATATGTAAAATTTCGAAGATTTTAACCCAAGAAAATAATGTCCAGAAAACTAAAATATAATCCAGGGACTACTATAATATTGTTTAGTATTCCCTCCAGTAATCAAATATTCCGCAAATAAACATTAAAATTAAATAAACCCACATTATAATTTACCTTTCTAAATGATTTAAAATACACAAGATTTATTTTTTTCTTCTACAAAAGTAAGTAATAAAAAAAAGTTTTTTATCCAATTGTTTATCCAGTTGTTTCACTTAACTAACCGCATTAATTAATTAATTAACAATTGAAATATCAGCTTTCACATTATCGTATACAACACGTTGTTGAAGGATTTACAAGCATAAAATTCTATAATAAAACATGAAGAAGCAAAAATTCCAATAGTGTAGAATAAAATTAGAAATTAAAATATATGAGTTGTATTACAGTTACATAGAAACGAAATTCTTGAAAAAATCTTATAGATCTTGTACATATATAAATTTTACACTCTTCATGTGATTTAAATGTATAAAGGAATAAATAAAGGAAATGTGAATAAATGAAAATAAATTTTAGAGAAGATCTCTTCCGACGAAGCTAAAGATAAGAATACTCCTCCTCTTCTTCTTGTGTTTTTGCGAGACGGGCCTTGACCACGGACGGAGTGACCACTGTCGCTTTTGAGTTAGGGGCCACAGTCAGCCTGAGTCTTCCACTGGGAGTGCGGGAATGCATCAAAGTAGCCACCTGAGAGTGGTTCATGATGTGGGTAACCGGGGCTCCATTGATGGCTAAGAGTTGGTCCCCGTCATCTAGTTGGCCAGATCTGTGGAGAGGCAGAAGGGAAGTTATTTTTTTTGTTGTTGATTACGCAGACTTTATTTTATCTTACCGGGAGGCCAAACTATTATTACGGATATCGTTGATAAATATGGAGGTTGAATTTGTTTTTGCGTTTTCTTTATGCTCGTCCTCGCACTGTAAAGCAATAAGACTAAATCCCAATGCCTCGTATTCTGACGGTGTGAGACAGACTTCCTTAGAAGGAGTACTTGTTTCAATTGGAACCGCTAAGACAACACCAGAAGATTCTGTTTGCTCTGACTCCAGATGTGGTGTTATTGGTCGATCTGTCAGTTGATGGTCAATTGAGCCCATCCCGCTGCTAACACTTCTATTTTTAGAATCGTCATCCACGTCCTGTCAAATGTCAGTGTTCAGTTTAAATAAATACTACACATATTACTAATAAATAGTGAGTACTATAAAAAAATATAAACATAAAAATAGATCGTTACAAAATTTGAAGTACCATATAATATAAATATAAACACGTTTTATTTTATGAGCCATCCTATATTCTACTAATCAAATAACTTTACTTATGATCATAACTCTCTATTTTCGATTATTTATAAAGTAGACAAAAAATGTGGATATTAAATGAAAATTATTAAAAAATATTTGTAAACAATTAATACCTATTTTAAATTGAAACTTCGCAAAAATTAATATAATAATAAATAGCAAATGCTATAAATCTATCAATCTTTCACATAATTATATAAGAGTACAATAGAAAATATGTCTAAAATTCAATGATATTATTAAACAAAAAATTAAAACAACTTTATACCAAACAAGAATATAACTAGCTAGTCTTACTAATTTGATTATTCAGCCACACAATGTAACAAATATTGAGGTATAGGTATGTGTATATCAGGTAAATTCGTGAGCTCATACCATTTTTGTAAAACATAATTACCTACACCAATTTAAATGAATGGAATGCGAAATAAGGGCCACAATGAAATTATAGATTTTTAGCGAAATATTGTAACTATATGCATTTTGTGAAGAATGTATGAGACCTAATAAAATGGAAGTCATAAACTAACCAAATAAATAGCTGACATTGTGTCTATACATTACAAAGGTTTTAGAATATTTTGTATAAAGCATTTAGATATTGGTATTTGAAAAAAAATATATATTTATGTCATATTTAATCTATACTTAGGTACTCGGAAACTTTTCGCAATATAATATGAAGCTGAACACACAACAAATATTTCATTACAATTTGAATCAAATGTTGTTTTACATTAAAATGTTTTAACTTTTTAGTTTGGTAACAGTAAATACACGTATACGTTACAGCGGTGTGCTTTGCAGTACAAATACAACACAAATAATACACACAAGTAATTCAATAGTGCCATATAGACAAACAAGTCTATGAATAGTGCTGGTATTCGATGAGTAAATGTGTGTACATGCGAAAATTATTTCATGAAAAAAAAACGTTTTTGTATTTATCAGACCTTTATATGTCACATGGATATTGATTATTCTCAACAATTGGTAAACGGATAATTCAGTGTGTTAATAATATTGAAGAAGTTAAGTGTTTTCACGTTTTTCCAATTTGAAATTCAAGGGCATTCGGGGATTTTCAAGGGTTATTTATATATATTTTAAATTTTTTTAAACACGTACATATATCATTATATTGTTAATAATCAATAACATATATATAAAAATACGAAAGATAAATATTATAAATATGTTTATAAGTTGGATTTTTTGAATGAATTCGTCTATAATATATTATTTTACAAATTATAAAAAATAATATGAAAAATATAGAAACTAACATATGATTAAAATTCAAGTGGGATTTAAGATATATATATGTTAATTTTTCTTAATTCAAGGTTTCTGAAAGGATTTTTAAACCCTGTAAGAATCAGCAATAGATTAATTACCTCTTAGAGTACACGCCTTACATTTTAGTGTTTAAATTGTTCATTTTGTGAAAGATATAAAATACAATATAGTAAAACATTTCAACGAAAAATTGCGGGCCAAAGAGTAACACTTCGAAGGTAGGTAGGTTTGAGGTAGGTTTTTTAAAATTTACATTTTAAATATTTTTGCTGGTGCAGAACGTGATGTGTTGGAATGGCTAAACGTTCGTTTGCATCCGTATACAAAAACTATATCGATTTATACCTGAAAATCCTGGTCGGTAAAGAGTAACTATACTAACGCTCATGAATAAATGTATAAATCATTAGAATCTTAGCATACATCTAATCACAGACAAGCAGATGAGATCAACTCGAGAAGTATAGTGTACCTAGTTGTATTGAGTATGAATAAGACACAAGGATGGAGCATGAGCATGCAAGTGTACGACAGGAAATGAGCCGTTGAACATCGTTTATTTATGAATACGTCTACTTCCTACTGATTAAAATGGTCCGGTAGAGTTACCTTACTTTCAGATTATAATAATAATCGTAAAATATAGTGATTTCAAAAAAAAAGTTTAAGCTCTGATCATATAAGGTAACCGCATTCATTCGTGAGTAAATACATTTCTTCTAGAATTTTCCATTTATAATAGAAACATACGGTCATCCGTATAATGCTAAATCAATCGTAATAGAATAAAAGTAGTTAAATTAAATAATCTAACAGCTTACACACTTATTTAGCCATTTTAGCTGAAAACAATAACAGTTTTTGTTCAATAAATTATCATATTCATGGTTAATATTCAAAATTGGAAACCATAGCAACGGAACTTTCCTCTTCAACATATTTTCTAACTAATATGAAGATTTTCTCAAATTCGTTTAACTTGTGTGTTATTGAATCAGAAATAAAATTACATTAATTAAGAATACTAAATAACAAAAGATAGATATTTGAACCTTCAGTTTTAGAATTCCATAATGTTTAGGACTAATTTAGGACTCGCTGATCATAATTTAAAGATTTGCTAATCGATGAAAATTGAATTATTTAAAATTATTGAAATATATTTTTGAAACGATGGCTGCTATGTAAGTTTTGTGATGTTCTATAATATAATGAAGATCTTAGAGAAACAAGAATGCGAAGTTTAAGCCACAATAAAATAAATAATAATAATTGTGCTACCTCTCTGAAATAGAGTATTTACAAAATATAAACCCGGAAATCTATAAACCCAAAATAGTCTCTTGAAATACTTTTTCAATTGATTTTAACTACAGATTAGATATACTTCGAGATGTTTATCATTAACTGGGTAATGCGTAGTGTTTAAATATAGTGAGATATTGCAATCGACAAGCCTTGATCGATATAAAACCTCCTACACTTGTGAACTATACATAACCTTTATACTCACGGTGTTAAATCATAGAAAATCCATTACAACAAGTAGAGATTACTCGAATATATTGTTAAAATATAATTAAATATTAAAAGTAATAATTTTTAGTTATATAACTCAATAATTTGAAACATTGCAAACATTATAGCCGAATTACGATAGTGTTCATTCTTTAACAGAACTGCATAGGAACAAAAACTACTGAACATATTTTACCGATACTTGTAGAAGATAAACAGTAGATTAGAAAAAATGTTTACTCCCGATCAGAACGTATAAAAATGTAATAAAAGTGTAAAATTAGTAATGTCCAATTTAACTAAAATAATTCTGAGACTTTAAAATATTTACAAGATGACTTACTTAAGTTCCAGAAAGTTAAAAAGCAAGTTAACAACAGTTAACCGTAAAAATTTCATCAGAAAAACATCAAATTGACCACAGTTAACCAGAAAGTGAATAAACACTAAACACAGAATTGTGTGAAGTTTGTTATTTTTGTATGTAGTCAGAATTGTTCGTTTTATTAGAGCTTCAATAACCCCAGTTAATTTTTAGAATTAATAATACAGGAGGTAACCTATTGTAAAATGAATGATATGATTTATCTTATTTTGGATTTTTTATATTAGTAAATCGATTATGTATGTTTAAAAGGTGACACTTACTCTGTGTAAAAGCAGAAGACACTGGAAAGCTCGATCCTCAAGAAGACAAATGAGATAGTCAAGACGTTTCTTGGTTGCTTGAGAGATGTTGGCTGGTAAGATGCTCCGAACCTTGACAAGCATTTCTAAATTTGCTTCAATCTCTAATGTAAACAACAAAAGAGATTATTTACATTATTTAGTTTCTATGAATAAATAAAACAATAACTAATTGATGATTAGGAATATTTAAAAAATGAACAATGATCAAATGTAAGAGATATATTCAAAATAATATACAAATATTATTACCACCTCTTTAAATTTTAAAATTATTTCTTATATATAATTTGAGTTCAGCAAATTGTTTAACAATTTACAAATAAAATATCTGAACAAATTTTTTATTTTTTTATTTTAAAGCTCAAATTAAAAATTGTCTTACCATCAAGAGAATCCGTAGTCATACTTGTAAATTGAATCTGAATAAGATTTTTTTAAATAAATACAAATAATAAATCAAAACATTTAAACAACAATCTAGTAAAGAATATTATTTTTAAAAACAATAAATAATTTTTTTAAGTATAAGATTTTTTAATATTATATTGTAGATAAAATTTGGTTCAGAATCTCTTAATAAATATTTAAACTTTTATAAATACTTCAAACATACATTTGAAATATAATTTATTATGAAATTTATATATATTTATGAGTTTATACATATTTGAGTATTATTATATGAACAATATTAAATATAGATTTTTTATAAAACATTTAATCAGCTATTTTTTCTGAATTACAAAAACTATAAAACTATAGTATTCTAAATTAAAATATGATATTTAAAATACATTAAATTATATTATTTAGTAATTGGTATGCTAGTTATTTTAAATGATTCAAAATACAAGAAAATATGGTCTGCAGCAAGTATATCTATAAGATGGCAAATTTTGAAAAAAAATATTATATATAAATTCTTTTTTTTTAATGTAACACGATTTCGTTTTACTAATTATAGGATATGTTTCCCAATATGTTAATTAAGTTAAGTCTTGTTAAAAAAATGATATATAAATTAGAGTATAGTATACAGCGTAGCAATAAGTTACTATACAGTTACTAGAGAACAAAAAAGGGCAATAGGCTATGAAATGTGAACAAAGCTCAATCTATTTTCTTCTCTGTATTAACTCTATAGCAACTTTGTTGGATTCCAAAAATTAAAATGATCTTAATTATCTCTAATGATATAAGAATACTTTTTTTGAAAAAAAATTAAAAAGAGAATAAAATTATATTTTATTTTAGTGACGGAAAAATAGTGACTACAAATATGAATAATTTAAAAATAAAGCTAAAATCTAATGTCTATTTTAATTAATTTACAAACTGGAGAATTTTTTTTGAAGCAAAATTTAAGAAAAAAGAATTATTTCCCCATTTAGTAAATTCAATAATTATCAAAACAATAATAAAACTTTATATAAATTGAAGAAACTTATATCAAACCAACCTTTTAAACTGATTACTATTTATTAAAGTTAGTAATTTAATAATTTTGTTGATAATAATCCAGGTTGCAATGCATGATTTTGTACACTGGTTATGTTGGCTTTTTCCTATTCTTTTATATATAAAATTACTGATTGTATGCTGGATATATCCTTCTAGGGGTAAATGTAATGCAGGCTGGATAACAAGTTAAAATGAGTATAGATTTGACAAGCTACAGTTAATTGTCCTGCGAGAAAGTAATTAAAAATAATGAAAATTTCAATACTTGAAATTTTTAAATAAAAAATATACATAAGAGTGAATTAAAAAATTCACTAAAAAAATTATATATGTAAAATCAAAATATAATAATTTTCTAAGTGGATATGGATTTGGTCTCTGTATCCAAATCATATCTATTTGGGTTATAGTATCTATAACTATTTAAGATGATAACCATATCTAAAACTATGTGACATTGATACAGTTAACAATAATTAGGGTAAGGTGGGACGAATCTGAAAATACTTACACTATTTAAGTTTGAAAAGTTGTAATAAAAATTTAATTGAGATAGAAAGAGGATTTAAATTCTATATGATAAAGACATTCAGGAGAATATGTATTATGTGTTTTTTTAAAGATATAATAATGTTTTGGTTTAAAGTTTTAGTTTATATAAACAGTCAATAAAAATATTTTAAAAATTGCTTCCATAAACTACCATGTAGAGTGTAATCACTGTCCCAGTGAGAAGGCAGAAAATAGCCTACATTGCAAAGGTAAACAAGGTCTACAAAACCCTGATGGATGTTGATTAGTTATCTAGCCCTATATTGAGGTAGAGATGCTGGAAAACAAGGATAGGACAATCCCTCATGCAGATAGATAGATATTCCCAGCCCAAGTTCAGACCAAGTCAA
>JAUZNC010038225.1:0-18409 GCA_034780395.1 Vannuccia rotundouncinata | reverse complement strand
ATAAATATAAATATAAATATAAATATAAATATAAATATAAATATAAATATAAATATAAATATAAATATAAATATAAAATATAAAAATAAAATATAAAAATCTGATATAAAAATTTTCTCTAAAAGAAAATTAACCACTAAAAACGATAACAGATTAAATTTAATTGAATTATTGAGGTATGTGCTTCTTTGACAGACTCCACCATATTAGATAAAAAAGTATAACTTTGAATGTTGCGGATATTTTACATTTAAAATGTATCGAAAATATTCTAATATATACACATTAGTTGCTTAAAAATATTATTTGTCTATTTTACTTTAATTTAGGAAAATTCACTTCGATATTTTACATATATTTAATTTAATAAATATGATCTTAATTTGGTATTTAATTGAGATATGTGAGGTTTAATTATTTTTTTAGATAAGGTTATTAAACAAGTAAAGCAATCCGATTTAGAGAAAAGTGGAGAAATATAAATATAATATTATTGTATAATACAGGAACTTGAAATATATTACGTTGTATGTTCTATTTTATACAAATAATTCAATATAAGCATAAAATTATAAATTTTCTGTGACTTTATAAGTTTATTTTTAAAAATTGTAGACGTGAATTAGATATTGATCATCTGATAGACGCCATTTTATTTTCCACAGTTATTCATTTATTTTCTTGAGTGACTCATGTTGACAATAAACGAGCTTATTTGTCTGTTATTTAAACAAAACTTTTGCAAAGTTATTTTGACATGAGGACGTTTTCTTAAAATATGTTATAGAAAACACCCCCGACAGTTGAAAATCCTTTAAGTCAACATCAAGGTACGGATAAAATGTATTCCTGTTGTGTATAGAATAACGGTTCCTGACAACCCATAGATTCTCTTGTTTTTGTTTTTGCACATGAATAAATAATGAAAGTTAAACACGAAAATGTTCTAATGAATTTGACATGGGTCTTATCGGATCCTCTGTGAGTATTTAGTGTAAATCAATACCTTAGCACTTAATTATTTGTACAAACTGAAAACATAGACACGACTGGGAAAGGTCTGTGAACTCATCAGAATGTTCAAGTAATTGTTTACTTTTTCCCATTTTAAGTTCGAAAATTATCTTATGCAATTTTGAATTTGAACTTATTCAAATACTTCAGATACAATTTTTTTAAATACTAATAAACTTCAAATGCAAAAAACTATTTTATAAATATCTTTTTAATTGGAGTGATCATTTAACGGATGAAAACAGTTCCGTGATATTGAATGAAAATAATCACGACAAGTTACTATTTTCATTCATTGACTTCTCTCCATTTAATTTTGGATTTTTCACGTTATACGTCCCATTTCTAAACGTGGTCAATATCAGAATTCTAAGAATTTTATAAAATTGGTTTTAATAAACTCTGAAACTGTTCATTTTATAAATTCGGTAACTTTCTATAGTATAAGGCATTCTGAACAAAGGCTTTGCGAATAATTCTTTAAATATTAATAAAAAAAGTACAAAATCCATAATTTTGTAATTACCTTATTGACGATTAATTTTTAAAATCAAAGTTTAATATTCGAAATTTCAATCAATATTTGCTCTGCTATTATTATTATATAAATTCTTATTTTACCTTCCTTATTTTTTATAGATTAAATTAAAAACAGAAAAAGCTAAGATCATACCCCGGAATGAATTCTGACTCCAACCCATCCAAAACAGATCATTTGAAGAGCGTTTACACTTAACCAAAAGATGCAGATGATTTTACTGGCTGTAGTAAAAAAAATGCTGTATAGCAGGCTGCACGTCAGCACAATGTTTGCAATCAGTGCGGTAGCAATCAATGCATGGAAACAGTCGTCAGCGGTGTGAACACCTTGAATAGCCAGCTCGTGAGCTTCTCTGAGACTATCAAAATCAGTGAGTTCTTCGATGCACTCAGTGTCCGCACCAATACACGGCTCAGCCGTCTCAATAAAACTTATCCTATCGCCACTATCCTGATCGGCGCAATCTCGCTCTATGATCCATCGGATATGATCCGATACTCGTTTAAACTCTATGATCAGACCTTCCGAAAGCAAAACATAAATTGCCCCGGGAAAGACCGAAGTGAAAGCATAGAAACAGTGCGCAATAATTTGCGCTACTTTGTAGGTAAGCGCAAATTTGGTGAAGTCGCCAATTTGCATGGGATAGTGGAAGGCGCTGACAACCTCTGGGGAAAATCCAACATTGGAAAAGTAGATAAATACCGCCACGGCGATTTGACCAACAGCTAGAAGCCATGCTCCAATGTGAAGTCTTTTTTGGAGACGACAAAGGTGCGGAAGGATGTCATGACTTCTCGTTCGAGAATTGTAATAATCCATCATTTGAAACAGGCGTGGTAAGAGGTGAGGCTGCATACATATGTGAATACAGATGAGTAATTTTAACAGACATTCAAGATAGAAAATAAACAGTTGAATCTGCATCATCATGACTGCTCCAAAATACGATACTCTATAGGTCAAAGACAGTATCACTCGGACCAGATTCGCTACATAGACTAGGCCGATTAGCAATCCCCATAGCCATGTTCCGGGACGAAAACGTCTATTTCCGAGAATTCGATTGTTCTCAATTGGAAAGTCGGGTTCGTGGAAAAGGCCACAAAACTTCATCGTCAAAAAAATTGGTTTAAAAAGTTTATATGTTTCAGTCTGACGGATATTGAAGGTTCTCTCACTAATTGACAATCGCTTGCTCCCTGTTTCAGAAACGCTTCTAGCAGCTGGGAAGACGTGAACCTTTCTGACGGGCATTGTAAAAATAAATAGAATAATCTTACGATCTTACGACATGTCATTTCGTACAATATCATGAGTTATATAGTTTAATCAGATTGGCTAATTCTATTTGTTAAATTTAAGTCTATTTCCATCCATCTAGAGCAGACGGAGAATATAAACAGTAACAGACGATATTAAATTTAAGGGGTTCTTCAAACGTAGAGTATCAATGAAAAGCTACTATGAATATCTCAACAGATGTTGAGTTTCATTTTTTCACACATTTTGTTCTAAAAAGAGACGATTTAACGTTAGTTACGTTTATTTGAATTTAAGTATGTTTGCACTTAAATAAGTACATTACTTTTTATTGTGGTAAAATTTGATACCTACCTTCTACAATACAATTCAATAGTAAATGAATTCAGGTTAACGATATTGTGATATTGTGATATTATTTATCAAAAATAGATTAAATAGAATTAATTATGAACTATAGATACTGATCAAAGTTCAAGATAAAATGAATCGGTTCTATAACACAAAATAAAAGAGGGCAAATTTTAAAATGCATCTAAATATATTATATATATATTTATATTTACTAACAGATCAATTAAATGTGTTATAGCTCCCTTATATTGACACAAAGAATGACCTGAAGAATTTGAAATTAAAATAATATAATTAGTAACTTAATTGTAAAAAACCGCATTTTCAAGTAAGGATCCATTCAACTTATTATTGAGAAAATGATTAAAACAATTAGAATTAATATTTTTAAATTTAATAAAGTGCTTGTATTTTATAGTATTGCAATTAAAGACTTTTTACGGTTTTCAAATCAGACTGAGACATAAAAAATTCATTTAAAAATAAGATTTAATAAACAATGACCGAGATTCACAATGTTTGATCAGATCTTAATTCAAGACACATTGTATGACGTTAAATTGACAAGTATGATTTATTTTTCTTTTAAACACTCAAAAGTTGAATTATCTGCTTACAAATTATCAATATATGAGAAAAATAAAGTCAGTTTATTGTCCCTATTTTTTTTACAAGTCACGTAGAGTCTTTTGTTTGATTAATTTTTTAATCACTGCAACTTTATTTAACTTTAGTCAGCTTGAATCAGAGTCTTTTATAATAGAACACTCTTTGAATAAAGCCACTATTTTTAGTATTTTAAATGTCGTTGAAGTCATTCTTTTAAAAAAACATGATGAAAAAGTTAAACTTGTGTGTAATAGTCTGCAATTATTATAAAATAGTCTAATTATAATAATATTTTGATTATCAATTAATTGTATTTTAAAATTTATTCTTGGAAAAAAGCGAGACCAATTTAAGTATAAACAATTTTTTTCAATTTTATTTAAAAAATCAATAATTATATTATTTTATAATTTTTCCATTACCTGCTCGTTCATTCTCACCCCAACCCATCCGAAGAGGCCCATGTGTAGAATGGCCAAACCCAGCCAGAAAAAAGAAATAACCTTGCTCGCTGTTGTAAAGAGGATGCTGTAGAGATTGCTACATATCAATACTACGTCGGAGATTATAGAAACTGCAACGAGCATATTAAAACACTGATCCGCAATTCGAACTCCTTGGATAATGCACTCATGGGTCTCCCTTAGCCGTTCTAAGTCTGATAAATCCTCCAATATGATGACATCATTGGGTGGTTTGTCTTCGTGTAACAGCTTGAAGCAGTTGGGAATATCATCATCGTTGTCTTTGTTGGGGCCTTCTTTATTAATAATCCATCTTATGTGACGGCTAATCCGCCGGAACTCTAAAACTAATCCTTCGGTCAGCAAGACGTAGAAGAGAACTGGAAACCCGGTTGCAGCTGAATAGAAGGTAAAGACTACAATCTGAATCGTTTTAAACAGCACTCCCAATATAGTAAAATCATCCGGGTCTAAAGGATAGTGGAACGGGTCTGCGGTCTCTTTAGAAAGGTTCAAGTGAATGAAATAGATATAAATAGAAACCGCAAATTGGAATACGACTATACCCCAGGCGAGGAGAAGTACTCGACGATACAGAGAATGCAGTTCTGGTAGCGCGGTAAGGGCCTCTTTGTCCCGAAAGTGGATGTCCAACACTTGAAATAGGCGGGGCAGTAGATTAGGTTGATGACAGATGTACAGAAAAACAAGTAGCTTCAAAAAGCATTCGAAGAAAAAAATTAACAGCTGTATTTTCATCATGAAAGACGCTCCAAAGTCTGTACCTCCTTTGATCAGGGAATAAATAACCCGGGCGAGACTTGCGACGTAAAAGACCGCAATCAGAATTCCCCAGAGCCATTTTCCTGACCGAAAAAGTTGACACTTTCCTATCTTTTTATCGTTAATTGGAAAATTGATGTCGTAGAATAATCCCCAGACTTTCATTGAAACGAACAACGGTCGAAATCTTTTGTAAGTGTCTGTTTCACAAATGTTAAAATATTTTTGCGGACCCGACTCTTTCGAACTTTTGTGATGCGATGACACTTTTCCATTCCTTGCGTCACTGCTCTCGTCCATAGGATGTATGACAATTCTTGAAATTGGCATTTATAAGAGTTATTATTAAGAGTCAATAAATTAACAAGTTCCTTATAAATCGTTTACTCCGCTTCAAATGTGAAAACTATCTAATTATATATCTGTAGGAATTTGATTATGCAGACAAAAATTTTTAAAACTCTCTTTGTCAATTTAAAACAGTCCGATTGGGGTTTTTTCTTTAATAGCTGACATCATTATTCCTGAAACGACTTGCGAAGTAAATGAACTCGGTAATCAATAAGACGCGCCATGTGTTGATGGAATATTTTTTCTCATAATTTCAAATAATTTTAATACACGACATACCCAACTTTGCCATAATTCAAATCATTTATATTCAGTTGAACCTTGTTTGATGAATTTGATGAACATTATTTATTTCATTATTAATATTTGTAATATTTTTTCCTTTTTAAATTACTTAAACATTTGAATTCTGTGTTTTAGACGAAACTTCAATAAAAATAGAAGAATAAATTATTTAAAAATTAATCAAATAGAGATTAATATTAACAAATTAATTTTCTGTATTGTTTAAATTAGATAAATTATTTAAAATACAATCTGCACCCTTAGTTCTATTACTATGATTTACAATTCTACTACGTAATTTATATTTGAAAAGGTTATAAATTATCTTTTAGTAACTCTTTAAAATTATTTTTCATTGGTCTTATTCTATATTTTTGTGAGAGGGAATATTAACTCACCCCATTATTAATCATGATCGCGATCGCAGAGAAACTCCCAATTTGAAAAATGGCGATACACATCCAGTAAATGTCAATAAATTTATTAGAATTCGTAAAGAGAAGGCTGTAGAGAATGGAGCAAACGATTATAATATCCGACATAAACACCGCGGCAATCAAAAAGTTGAAACACCGGTCCGCCAAAGCCACACACTGCGCGATCTCTTCGTGTCTTTCCCGAAAGCGTTCGAAGTCTTCAAGAGTGTGCAGCGCCTCCATCGACGACTGGTCGGTCCACCTCGATGTTGAATTTAGAAAACAATGAGGGTCTGCCTCCTCCCGAATACGATGGAGGATGCCGCGAATTCGGTTGGTTACTCTTGTGAACTCGATAATCAGTCCAGACGATAGAATGATGTAAAACACAACCGGGAACACACAGGTGGCCGCCAAAGACACGTGACAGACAAACTGCGCTGACTTAAACAAGACACCCAAAACGGAGAAATCGGCAGAACTCATGGGTTCATGAAGAGAGGATGCTATTACCTCGGGAATATAATGACTAAAGAAAAAGCAAAAGAAAAATATTAAGAATAGCCCTCCTAGGATGTTCCAGGAGATCAGGTGTAGTAAACCATTGAATTTGCTCAATTTCAGAAGTTCTATTTCTGCGTGATCGCTTCGGAAGAGAAGATCCAATTTGTTAAATAAAGCAGGCGCCAAATCCGGCCGATGACAAATGTAAATCATGACAACCAGCTTACACAAATTTTCTATATACCAAGTTACGCATTGTAGACGGAACATGAGAAATTCGTTAAACCGCAAGTTGTAGTTGACCATGCTCACTATCACTCTGACAATGTTGAATATGTAAGACAGACATAACACTACAGCGTAAATCCTCATTCCCCAAATACAGGATGGGCATCTTATGGAGTTACGTCTTTCTTTGGCAGAGAAATCGATGTTGAAAAAGATACCAAAAAGTTTCATGCTGGTCAGAATCTTCCGAAATCGTTTGTACATGTCTGTCTGGAGTACGTTAAATACGGGAGGCTCGTTAGATTTGCAAAGGTCATCCATTCCATGCTTGATGCTCATAACTGAATCTGAGATTCTATTTGAAATAACATTTACTTTAGTGACTGGCATATTTTTAACTTCTGTAAAATATATGTAAAACAATTTTTTTCCTGAATTAATCTCCGAATTATTTATTCTCAACATTCAGTTTAAAAGTAATAATTTTAGCTGTATGCAGTTTGTTGACAGAATCAATTTAAGGTATATCATTTAATAATTACCTGATTAGCTAAATGCATTATTATTGGATTTCATTAGCCAATCCATATAATATTTGCTAATCGGTACATTAGTTTGTCGTTTATCCATTATTATTATTTCATAATACACAAAGTGTAAATACTATTTTTTTATAATTGTGTATAGTTAGTGTCGTTATTATAATCTAAACAAGAAAAACAATTTAAGAATCTGTATGCAATATATTGTAACAAAAAATAATTTTTTATCATCCAATAAAATTAGGATTTAAATTGTTTTTTTAAACTTTTCAGAAAAAGTAGCACAGATAATGTCAACTTTTAAATTTTATGGGAGGTTAATATTTATTTCAAATATATTAGAGACAATGATCGTTCAAAGAACAAGGAAAAGTCGGTTATTTATATATATAGCAGACTAGACCTTGACGACTTTTTATTAATATGAATTCATCCCAGTTGACGCTACCTCATCCTCTTCAAAACTTTTATAAATTAACCGTTAAAGGACACCTATATGCTAGCGGGTGACTATAGAATGTTTTTTAAATGACTGGTTTTAATTCAAAATTGTATAGGATAAAAAATAATTAACTTTTAGATTACAAAGAGATCTAAAAATGGAATATAATCTTACCCCATTATTTATCAGAACTCCTGTAACTGAGAAACTGGTCAATTGAGCGATCGCCACAACCATCCAATAAAAATCTATCAATTTGTTAGAATTTGTAAATAGTATGCTGTAGAGTATGGAGCAGACGATGATGACGTCAGATAACAAAACAACTGCTATCAGAAAATTGAAGCATTTGTCAGTGATGAAAACGCATTCGACAATCTCTTCATGTTTCGCACGTAGACGTTCAAAGTCATCAAAGGTGTCCAGAGTTTCATTGGAAGCGCTATTTTTCATTGTGGACATTATAAAGTAATGCGGTTCAATCACTAACGAAGGATCCGCCTCTTCCTGAATACGTTCCAAAATGCCTTGCATGCTTTGGGAGACTCGTCTAAATTCTAGGATTAATCCGAACGACACAACAGTATAAAAGGCAACAGGAAAAATTGCGCTGGCCGCAAACCATGTGTGACACACTGTCTGACCGACTTTAAATAAAACACCCCGGGTTGAGTAATCGTTGAAGTCCATAGGTTCATGAAGTGCAATGGTCAGAGCGTCTGGTACCAGATGACTTGCGAGAAATACAAAAATAGTAATGATAACAATCCCTACTACTAGATTCCAGGCAAGCATGTTAATGACGCGAACGAACTTGTTCAATTTTACTAATCCCTGCTCGGCATGTCCATTACGAAAGAGGTGATCTAATTTTGTAAACAGGGCTGGAACTAAATCGGGCTGGTGGCATATGTAGGTCATACATAGATTTTTTAACAGATTTTCAGTGTACCACGTCACACATTGCAATTTGATCATTAACGATTCGCCGAAGTTCGTGCTGTATTTCATGGTAACGAATTGACGAACAATGTTCGCAATATATACCAGACAAATTATCGTCATGTAAACCCACATTCCCCAAATACAGGAAGGGCACTTGGCTTTGCGCTTTCCTTTGGCATAGAAGTCAAGGTCTAAAAAGATCCCAAAGAATTTCATGCTGATCAGAATCCGACGAAATCGTTTGTACGTGTCGGTATGGCGAACATTAAAAGCAGGAACTTCATCGGGATTAAACGTGACTACATGGCAAGTATTTGTCTCTGATTCTATTACAGAAACTCTGGATGATTCAACAATAATTCTTCTGGTCGGCATTTAATTAGAAATTTAGAAAGACTAATTCAAGGAAATAACTAACCTAATGTAATCTTTTACATCATTTTCGGTTTAATCTGATGTAATCAAATACTTGTTGCTTATTTGCCAAAGAAGATTTAGCTATATTGAAAAGAAACATTTGTCCCTTTTTAACAAAAAATATCTTTATTATATCACGAAGGGGAAGAGAGGTAATTAAATTAATCAAAACATGCCAATATTCATATTTATAATTAACTGGCCCGGGGCTTTTTTCCAATTAATAAAATAAGTTATGGGTATATATTTTCTGTTTTCTATATAAATAAATAAAAATGTAAATATATTTTTTAAGAAACACGACATTTGTGACGTCAATAAACTTTATTAAACTTTGATCAGAATTATTTCATAAAAACAAATTAGCACCTAACGTACTTAAATAATTAAATATTATAAAATATTGTAATACATTCAAATAAAGTAAATATTTCTTCTAAAAAGTCCATTGTGGCGCCATTTCGACATGTGAATATATATATATATACTGCATATACATTTTTAATACAACTGTAATTAATCAATTGAATCATTTATTTTTATATTTACATGTATGTTTTTTCAAATATATTGCAAATTAATACGAAATATTTTTATACGTAAAAAATCGTAATTATACAACATCGATGCATGGAAATATGATAACATTTTACAGTATCACTGACGTTATAAACTGACGTCAGTATTTTATTCGATTTACAAATGTATCAGATTTTACAGATTTATCATTAACCAAGGACTATACTAAAATATTTCCTGATGCGAAAATTTAAAAATGATATTTAGTTTATGGTTGACATTTGAAATAAGCTGTGTTTTGTAAATAAAAATACAGTTTTGTGTTGTTTTTGCATGCAGAAAAAAGGATCATTTTGTGCTATGGACACAGTGGCACTTTATATACTATAATGTCAGCTCTCATCTATATACTACGAAGAAGACTCTTATCATACAATTACGATGGTTGTATAGGATTCGGAACAGCTTGAGTGTAAATTCGATGTTAAACACAATTTTTAATTTAAAATTTTATTTTATTTTATATTATATATATGTATTATACTACCAATTAATTATTAAGTAGTAAAACTATATAATAATGTATTTTTATATATAACATTAAATTGTCTCTTATCTTATGGCATACAATTATCAACAATTACTGTGTTTAAAATACTGACTGCATTGGAACGTAATCAATTCTTCTAACTTAAACTACAATCAACGTTTGGTGCATACAATTTTAAACAATTTTACACACTAATTTTAAGCCAGATTATAATTAAATATTTTAAACTAAAAATCATTCATTTTCATTTTGAATTCAAATTATATCGAACAAATAATATCGCCAATAATAATATACAACATAGATTTTTATACAAAAAAAATTCATAATTAACAATTAAAGCTTATATTTTTATGTAAATCTAATTTTTCTTGTTTTATCAACTATTATTTGTTAATAAAATAGGACATTTATATTTTTAACATAATTATTTCATTAATTGTTTTGTTAGCTGTCGTGTTAGGATGCGATTTAAAACATCTGGGTCAATATTCTTTAAATTAAAAAAGGTTAAATTATATACGTTTGAATATGACTAAGAAATGCAGTGATATTAAATTCTGCATTCTAAATCAAGTCTGCTGTGTATTTTAACTAATTTATTGATTATGTTATCCATTATATACGATTAATTTGACACACTTCGCCGAATAGCATTTCGACGTATCTTCTTTCGCCGTCCAAACCATCAAATACAATAAAATACATGAAAGTATGAAAGACGCAACTATATAATAGAGACCAAACTCTATATATACTGATGTATGAATAGTTTAATTTATATACCCTGAGAGCTACAAGCTGGGAATAGATTTACTTAAAGATGATGAATTAAATAAAACCCGATTTATGATCTTACGGGCTGAAAGTAACATCTGTATTTCATTGTTATACTCGGAAATTACTATTAGTAAAATCCGATTGAATTTGCATTTATGTAATTTTATGTCACTTTTGGCATTCATACAGAAGACAAATTGGTGAATTTCTCTTTTTCTTTTGTACGGCGAAACAAAATAAAGCGAAATGCTACTTTGCTAAAAGATGGCGAAATGAGATGCGGCAGACTGGATACTAAAATAAATTTATTACAATCGCAAAGAAGCTTGACTACATTTTATATATAGGGCTTGTTAAAATGTGTTATGTCAAATATTTGATAAAATAGCTAACTACTTATTCAAACATATTACTTAACTAAATATCTGAGTTAACTAATTAGTAAATATATTATTCCTAAATATTTACTGCCATTCCAAAATGATTATACAATAATATTTGAAGACAAAACCTTTTCCCTAGCAACCCCCCAAATAGCACACTTCGTTTTAAAATGCGTCATCAAAAATTTATAACTTTGCTAGACTCAACAAAATAAAATCAATACGTTAAGAAAATATCAAGAATCTAATTAGGGACATTACACGGTAACAACATTTCTGGACTGTAAAATGCCCGGCGGCCGATTTAAGGCAATGTTCGTGTTCTCGTTGCTACAGAGAAAGATTAATTAATGTTTACATGAAAGTATGGAGAAGTAGGTATTTATTTATATATTAAATGTAAAAAAATTCTTAAACTTTATTGTAATCGAAACTGAAACATAAAATATAGTTCGAAACAAAACTTGGAATGAAAATTCACTGAAACAATTCTCAATTGCATTATTGATTTTTTTAAATGTACACTGTAAAAATTAATAATACACTTTTACAAATTGGAAATAAATATTATATTATATTATTGTATATTATATTTATTTGATTGTCTGAAAATTATGTGAATCATTCAACTTATTGAATTCTCACAAATAAATTGTATCAATAAAATTTATGCGGTCAAATATTTAATATAGAACATATATCATTAATTATTTTGTATTTTTTATTCAACGAAAAAATATTTTCATTTATCTCGCCAAATTATTGCTTTTTATTTAAACACTGCACTCTGATTTGTTTAAAAATTCCAAAGACCGCTGTATTTCAAAAATAGTTTATATTACTATTATTATAATAGACAAAAACATTAAGAACATTTTTTAAGGAAGAACTAGAAATATAACGGAAGAACAGAACACAAATTTATGTTGATTATTATGAAATATTTATTCACCAATATGTGAGAATTCCATCTGTCACCTTCCTTCTTCTTTTGCATTATTTTAAACCAATTTTTATTAATATTTTTGTAATAAATAATTTTAGTAAAGATTTTTTTTAATAGAAAATTAAATAATATTAAAATAATTGAAATATCCGTTTATTTATAATTCTTTTAAAATATTTAAATTATTTCAAAATTATTTAACATATCTATATTTCAGCCATCATTTATATATGCTGGATTATTCGTACGTTGTTTAAATAAATAAATTCTTTCTTTACGAATGATATTGAATAGATTTGGACAATTTAAGATTTTTGTTTTTATAAGGTGAAACATGAATTTAAATTTTGTATTTTTAGAAAATAGCATAATTTTTTCTTTTTTCTTATGTTGATTTGGAGAAACGTAAAAGTCCAAAAAGAGAGGTAACGATTTTTTGACTTCAATAATTGTTTAATTATTTACTTTTGGATATTCTAAATTTATTGTGTTTTGTAAATTAATATATAAATTTAAAAATATTAATGGCAATATGCATTTACAAGTCTGTATTTTTATTTATTTTATTTAGGAAATTATTAACTAAACATTTTGACGTTTTCAGTGTTCCTTCCGAAATCAAATAAGCTTTTGCTTCGGAATAAATCTATAATTAATTAAATAAAGGAAAAACGATATATAAAGATATTAAAAAATTATTCTAAATTGATTTCCTTATTATAAGATAAGAAAATTATTATAGATATATAATTAATTACTATACTAATCGATTTTGGATTCGGTTTAAAATATTTTTTTAAAGACGAAATTTCAAAAAAATTAAAACCACAAGAAATTTCTTCGTCTAGAAATGAATAGTAACAGATTAATAAAACATGATTAAAAATACTTTTAACATGATACTTTTGATTAAAAAATGAAAAATGAGGGCAAAAAAGGAACACGATTTTTTAGAAGAAAACATTAAAAAGATTTTTTTTCATGAAATAAGAAAAGTATTACTTTACAATACGAGGATTTTTATAGTTCCATGAGTTCGAAGCGATCGAGGTTTTCATAAAAATCAGAAAATTGAAATGTTGAAATGAGCTTTTTTATTTAGGGACAAATGTAGTGCTTGAAATATATATTGTACATAGTAAAAAATATACCGGTCTTCATGAACAAACAATTAAATTGTTTACGAGTCCGTTGGAAAATTTACCTGTCCACGGGAAATCGGGCAGTTCTAATTTCGAGGACTTGAACGTGTTTTTTTCTATGGTTTTCCTATGATGTGAGACTTTATGCAGTAAAAAAATCTGGCCATGAAAAATGCTGTATTAATTAGCGAGTGTTTACTATATATTTGTTTAATTTCTATAAACATGGTTAGAATATGTCTTGACTTATTGATTTATTTATTTTGACAATATGTTTCATAGTTTTTCCATGAATATATTGATATTATATTTTGATAATATTTCCATGTAGTCTCCATGCACTGAAAAGTGAAACTTTTCAAACGCTTACATAGACTAACTTTTTAATGTATGCAAAGAAAAATGCATTTATTAAACTAAGAAAATCGTCGATTAGAAAATGATATTAAAAATAGGAAAATTGACAGATATAAAATTGAAAATAAAAATAGGCGAAGTATAGACCTCTTCCAAAAAAAGGACCAAAAAGAAAAAATGAAACATAAGATTTAGAGTTAATGGTTTTTAGCATAAGTTGGTTTAAAGTTTAAATTCTGAAATCTTTAAAATTTTCACACAAGAATATTTAATAGCCATACATAGATAGGAAACACGAAATTAAATGCTTAACTGTTTTTTTCACAACTATTTTTTTTTAATTTCGGAACAAAATCAATATAAGGGAGATAGAGAAAAACGAATTTACGAGAAAGAAAATTGAGTGTTTAGTCGCGATAGAAACGGAGTAAATAAAGACAATTCACGTCAAAATTATAATAATAGAACTATCCCAATCAAAAATACAACTATTCACAAAAGCTTTTTTAAAACCATGTTAAAGAAAAATCTAGGAGATAATTATTATTTTTTGAAAAGGGAGAAATTCAAAAGCATATGACGTAAAGAGAAATAAAACTAAACGAAATCAAAGAAAAATTCAATTAAAATAAAACTTGTAGAAAGAAAAGTAAGATATAATGAAAGATATATTGTCCATCTTTTTCCTATTTTAAAATCGTTCGCTCGATATAACAAAATTTAGTTTCTTTAAATTTTGTTCTTAAATATAGACATAGTGTTGAACTGAATATTATAATTTTCTTATAGAAAGATCTTACTTATTGGAAATGTTATTTATATTAATTTAATGTTACAATATTACAAGTCCAGTATACTTTTATTTAAGAACATATTGAATAAGATTTCCTTGTTATAACAGTCAGATTTATTAATGATCTGAACTGTCATTTCATACCAATTAATTAATCTGATAACAAAATATATTAGATTACCTTCGAAATATGATGTATTGTGCTCGACTCGCAATTGGTTCAATATTAAACTTATCAGTAAAGTAAAAGTTTAAAATAATTGTTAATCTATTATACGGTGTCTGAAATAAGTTAAATGAACTTTAAATCTTGAGATTTACATAAAACCGTGATATACTCATGGCCTAAAAGAAAACTTTTCTAATGAAAAAATATTTAAGTATACAGTATGAAAAAACTTTAAATCGATCAAGCAAACTTACTAGATTGTTTAAGATGGTTCCAACGGTACCAAAACTGATCACTTGAAAAAGAGCAATAGTCAGCCAGAAGAGTAGAATTATTTTATTCGTTGTTGTATAAATCAAACCATAAAGAATCGTACAAATTAAAATTATATCCGCGAAAAAGGCAATTCCAATCAGCATATTAAAACAATTATCAGAAGTCTTGAGGATTTGGGCAATTTCTTCATGTCGTCTTCTCAAGGCATCCAATTCAGCCGCAGTTTCTACGTCGAGGAAGTTCGTTTCCCTTATGGAAGCAACCTCTGTTGAGTTGATTGGGTCATTCGTATTATTATCGTGCCACTTATGTATACTTAATTTTTTCCCCAAGATTGCGTGAAATTCAAGCTGCACCCTGTTAAATTCAAAACCAATGCCGAGTGACAGGGTTACAAAAAAGACAATTGGTAAAATAGAGCATCCCGCCAGCAATACATGGACAAAAAATGCAGAAATACGAAATATCATTGCTACGAAACCAAAATTATCTACTTCGAAAGGAAAGACAAAAATTCTTGCGACGTTTAGGGGAAACCCTGACGTGAAAAAGAATATAAAAGCCATAATTACGGATTGTCCGGCCAACAAGAAGCAACCATTGATGTAAACTATTCGATAAAATCTATTCAATCTTGGAATTTGCTCAGCTGCCTTGGTATCTTTGTACATCCGATCAAGACATTGGAAATACTTGGGAATGTAATTTGAGGCGTTACAGATGTAAAAGTGTATGATCAGTTTCAGCAGACACTCGAAGTAATAAATAAATAGCATTATTTGATACATGAGAATTTCTCCGAAGGTCATTTTCGCCACTGAAAAGAAGACTCGAACGATGTTCAAAATGTAAGCAAAGCAGATTGCTAAAATCCAAAGGCGACTCAATTTGGCGGACGATACCCGACATCTCTTGACACTCTGTCCGACAATCGGGAAGTCGACTTCACAAAACAATCCAAATATCTTCATAACCAGAAAGAGTCTTCGAAATTGTTTGTACGTGTCCGACGTTCTGACATTAAGCATGGAAATCTGGGACTCGTTTTCATTTATTTGCATTTGTGACATCCTGAGTTTAATTCAAATTTAGAAATCAATAAGAAATATTTCCCCAGATTTATGTATTATAAAATATAAATATGAAATTATTGTTGTGTGTAAAACGGAGTGTGGCAGTATAGATAAGAAACTGGGTGTACTCAACCTGTTCTCCAATTTTTATCAAGCTTAATGGGGATATTGGAAATTATATTTTTCTCTTTTCTTTCACAGGATTGGTTGAAACATTTCTTACATTTCTAGTTTTAATTATTCAACAGTAAAATAAGTTTCGTCTTTTGTGACGCGTTAGTTTGGTTATGCTATAAATAAAAAGGAAAAGAAAAAAATGTACAATATAATAAACACAAAATGTATAAATACAGTAAAGTAAAAACACTAATAAAAACTACATTACACACTAAATTACATTTTAAAAAACAAATTTTAAAAATTTGATTATCACAGAAAAAGACTTTTGATTGTAACTTATAATTTTCTTTTAAAATTTTATTACAATTATTTTATTTTATTTTACTTTGACTAATACAATTTTGTTTATTGTATATTTTCATTATGTGCCTCTCCGCCATATTAGATAAAAGAAATGGATATCGGCATATTAGTTAATTTGGTGTATTTGTATACTTCGCAAACGTTATTATACAAAACTATCAAATATTTATGGTTGAAATTATCTTATTTTGTAAGTAAATAGGTTCGTATTTACTTTTAATAAATAATAGTGCTATAATATTTGACCACCAAAAACTTCTTCAACGAAAATGTATACATGATAAGTTAACTGGTGTCTATAATAATTAATCTGTTTGGGTATAATCTTCTTGCAAAATTAATATTATTATTATTGTATTGATATAACAATTATCCAAACATCACCGTGAGTTATACTAATTCAATTAATATATTAGATAGAACTCATTATTAAATAATCAAAAACATTAATAAAAGAACAAATCGATTTTTATTATTAATAAAATATATATACCTAAGTTCACAAATATATGTATATATTATGTAAATGTGCTGCACTGCTACAATGAACTATTGTATAGAGTACATGTGAAGTTACATGCACAAAGCATTTACATGTGAGTTGACGCTGACATGTGAAGAATTTAAAGGATACAATTGGACACGAGAAGGCAATAAGAAATGTGAAGTTTCACATCAAATTTTATAGATATATAATGACGCGATTTACGAGAGTATTTCATTCTAATTATAAGAGACATAATATTATATTAACTATCAAGTTTTAAGTGGAAGAAGATATGTCATCAAATACAGGTAAGACTTTACAATTATAATTCTAGATGAAACTGTTATTTGTACTTTGAACAGGAGTATGTAAACATTTATTTAAAAATAGCTGCGATAGTGAAGCTGTCTAATTAATGCCACTGATTTTATCATTTACACTTTTTTCCATTGCTTAATCTTATAATATTTAAATTCAAATATTTTTTAATATACTAAAAATCAATAATCATCGATAAAAGTAGAATTTTATTGTCAGATACATTATATATTTTATTTAGAGGCTATTCTTTATTAAAGAACGATTAAAGAACGATCTCATCGTTTTCAATCGATTTTTTAAAGAAAGATTGTAATGCACAAAGTAATCAGCATTAAATATAGAAAGATGCGCGCATATTTCAAATAATTAATAATATCTATAAAGTATTACTCAGCATTTTTAGTAACGTGAATCACTCCACTGTTCTCTGTAAAGATATTTAATCAATAAAAAGATAGGTTGTAACAAAATGCTTTCCTTTAAAAGGTGGACTATAATTTTTTTTGATACGTTTCATAAAATAGATATTTTATTTAAAACTATTTAAATGTCCATTTTGTACAATAATAAATATAAAGGAAACCGTTTCATATTATTTCAGACAACGTCAAAGTCACTGGTGAATGTTGCAAGGGAGACGATACAAAGGGATGCTGCAAATGTTGCAAATGCTGTGAAGGATGCAAGTCTGGAAAAGGATGTTCTTGTCCAAAGGGTGAATGCAAATGCTGTGAAGGATGTTGCAAAGGAGACGCCTCAAAGGGATGCTGCAAATGTTGCGAATGCTGCGAAGGATGCAAGTCTGGAAAAGGATGTTCTTGTCCAAAGGGTGAATGCAAATGCTGTGAAGGATGTTGCAAAGGAGACGCCTCAAAGGGATGCTGCAAATGTTGCGAATGCTGCGAAGGATGCAAGTCTGGAAAAGGATGTTCTTGTCCAAAGGGTGAATGCAAATGCTGTGAAGGATGTTGC